>MDKI01144529.1:0-87858 GCA_005239505.1 Nicotiana paniculata
CACTTTAAGTGGAAAAACTCCCGTACCCCTTTTGGGGCGTATAAAAAAAGGAGGTGTGACAATCATACATATAAGCAATCAAATACTTCAATGGAGTAACTTAATGAATTTCTCCCTCTCCTTCATTTTATCAAAAATAGTATTGGATTAAAAAAACAAACTTATTACATTGACTTTCAAATTTTAATATTGCCAGCATTATATCGAAGGCTAAAATTATCAGAAAACTACACTGTTGGAGGAGGAAGATGTTAGATAATTATGTGAATATATATAAAATTAGTCCTAGTCCGTATGTAACATAATTAAGTTACGTATGTATACTTATAAATAGGGCTCAATGTAACATAGTTAAAATATTAATAATATTTTTCTGGTGTAACATCCGGGAAACAAAACCCAACCAAAAACAGTCGTCATGCTTCAATTCCAGCGACCTTTTTAGGGCTGAAGCATTTATCTTTTACACGCGAAGCATAGCGCGGTTAAATACTACATTATGTGTGTTGTCTTGTCGACCTGAAAAGCCGCCCGCCTGCAAAAGCTTTCTTTTGGAAAAGCTGGATTGTATCCGAAATAATCTTTAACACGCGAAGTATATCGCGGTTAAATACTACGTTATGCGTGTTGTCTTGTCGACCTGAAAAGCTGCCCACCTGCAAAATCTCTCTTCTGGAAAATTTGTATTGTACGTGAAAGAATCTTTTACACGCGAAGCATAGTACTACGTTATGTGTGTTATCTTGTCGACTCGAAAAGCTACCCGCCTGCAAAAGCTATCTTCTGGAAAAGCTGTATTGTACCCGAAAGAATCTTTAACACGTGAAGCATAGCATGGTCAAATACTACATTATGTGTGTTGTCTTGTCGACCTGAAAAGCTGCCCGCCTACAAAAGCTATCTTCTGAAAAAGCTGTATTGTACCTGAAAGACTCTTTAACACGCGAAGCATAGCGCGATTAAATACTACATTATGTACGTTGTCTTGCCTATAAATAACTAGCGCATTTTAGTTACTATTTGCACTTAACCAAAACAAATAGCAAAACTTTCCATAAATTTTTCATTTTTCTTGCATTAACAAATGTCTGTACGCAATGACCAACCAAGGTGCTATTGTGGCAAACGATGTATCATATAGTCATGTTGGTCCGGTGGTAATGTTGGGTGCAGATACTGGATGTGTCTAAACAGGTTTGGAGGCAATGACAAAATATATTGCAATTTTGAGGAATGATATGATGAATCCATTAAGCAGGAATGCTACAAAGAATCTTGGAGTATATTTGGAATATGAACAGTGAATACCAACTCTGTGAGTCTAATGAAACGAGAAATTGCGATATTGCAGGAGAAATTAAAAGAGGTAGAAGCATAAAAAAATAGACTGGAAGAGAAATTTAAGTGGTTGGAGCAGAGAATAATAGGCGGTAGTGACTAAACAAACACATGTATGTGTTGAGTATAGTATTTTATCTTTATGCTTTCCGTGTCATGTGTTTTTATTAGTTGTACTGAATTTAAATTATGTTAAGTTTCTATGTTTGTGTTTGTGTTGTAGTATTAAAATAACGAAGAACCGGAGAAATAAAAGCATAATGCGCATACAATGTAAACAATGCAAATCAATGTGTCCCACGGGCTGTGTGCTTCAATGCAGCTGCTGGCCTGAGGCGCATCCCATCCCGCTCGGCTACACTATCAGGATCATCCTCATCGCATCGCCTCTTTATCGAAGGATTCACTGCAGCATGATCGTCAGTAGGGCTGGCAGGCTCAGTAGAAGGGGTCGTCGGTCCAGTAGTAACCTACATAATAATAAGTTATTTCAGTATATGAAAATATATATTAGTAATATACGTGTGAAGTCACAAAAATTTAAATTATCTTGCCATGGTCTCGTCGGGCTCCTGAATATAATCATATGTCACAACTAGGTCAGCATCACACAAAGTGGACTCCGTGACGGACGACGATGAATCCTTAATAAAAAAACATAAATATATTTATGGCTAATCAATGAGATAAAAATAAATTTAAATTTAATAGTAGTACAAACATACCTGCGCCTGTGAAAGATCCCCAGCATCCCTCGATGATGAGCCATAACTCAACCGGCGCCCACTATCAACATCTCGGGTCAGCCAATCATCAGCAACAGTCGATGGGCTTGGAAAATAATGATCCCAATCCTCTCGCGTAATGCATGTGCCCGTGATCAACAATGGATTTGACGGGGTCCCTTGCGAAGTTCCTGAAGTGAGCTGAAACTGAAGGCTGTATGACATCATGCTGCTGTGAGGGTAGTCTGGCTCATGGAGGTCACCCGGCTGATCAGATCCAACATCTTCAACATATGCCTCAACGCCCCTTGTTGGGGACAACCTACTCGCCGACCCCCACGACCTCGTGGGACATCCTTACCTCGTGGGGCACGCCTGCCACGTCGACCACGCTCTGGTGCCACTGGTTCCCCTCGATGGTACTGTTCTGGCGCCACATAAGCAGGCTCATGTCCTAGGTGCTCATCATCTCGGGCTCGCTACAGTGTTTGTGCAGCCAGCTCTGTAACCTACCGACTATACTCGTGCAAATGGCCGCTCCCTTGCCTGTATGCTGCTGCATCTGCAGTCCCAACTGGTGGAACAATTGTAGGCCAATATCCTGCATTTATAACATGTAATTACGGAATGCTATGTTAAAGTTATAAGTAAGTATACCAAATAACATACCAGTGCCTCGTGCCTTCCATCTATGGAATGTAGCGACCACCAGCGCGATAAATGGGATTCCCGATAAAAAGTCGGGTAACTCTGCAGTACCAGCCCATATAATCATGCTCCATATCCGTCCGACGCGGTGAAGGGGTGCGGAATCAGGTCAAGTCACCGGTCCCAAGTATAGATCTGCGCCTCTAGCCATGCTATATATGTCTGGTCCACCCTGGAACGATCATCCCACTAGAAATGTGTGATATGCAGGCAGGCGGTGGCAGTACAAGCTGCGGGAGGCCAACCTGGCTAAGTACTCACTCGATGGCATGATGCTCCACAATATCAAGGCACATCAACGGGACTGAAGAGCTTCGAATAAGTCAGTCGGCCGAGCAATAATCAGGCAAGCCAACTACCAGATCGTCGCTGTATGTGTAACAACCCGACCGGTCATTTTGTGTTTTAAAACCCTGTGCCCCTAAATGAGACTTCCCGTATTTTTTCTACTGATTTATAATTTATGGGGATGGTTGGCTCGGGATTTGGAGGAGTTTCGGGTGGTATAGGAACACTTAGTTCCTTAAGGTTGGCCTTAAAGGCCAAGTTTGACTTCGGTCAACATTTTTAGTAAATGACCCCAGAATTGAGATTTGAAAGATCCAGTAGGTTCGTATGATGATTTCAGACTTGGGCGTATGTTCGTAACGGGTTTTGGATGTCTCGGGAGCGTTTCAACGCCAAATAGTGAAATATGATTCCTTAAGTTCAAAATTGAGGTTTGGAATGTTTTTTTGTGTTATCGAGGTCTGAATGGAATTTCGAGATCGGGAATAGTTCCATCATATCATTTATGACTTGCTCGCAAGATTTAGTGTTATTCCGAGTAGTATAGATATGTTTTGGCATGTTGAAAGTGAATTCAAGAACTTGAAGTTCAAAGTTTGATTCAATTTAGTTTTGGGGTATGATTATTAGGTTTAGAATTTTTTTCGGACGTTTCGAAGGCTCGAGCGAGTCTGTATTATGATTTAGAACTTGTTGGTATATTTGGACGGGCCTCGGGTGGGCCCGGATACCACCCAGACATCACGCGAGGCAAACCAAGCTCCAAAAGGGTTGCTGATGCATCAGATCTGGTGCGACCGCACCTGCGAAGGACCAGCCGCAGGTGCGAGACCGCAAAAGTGGTCGAAGACTTGCATGTGCGGGCCTTTTCCCCCCAGAAGCAGAGCCGCAGGTGCGGCTCCGTTCCGCAGGTGTGACCCCTGGCCTTCTGCTCCTCTTTTGCAGGTGCGAACACTGGCTCGCAGGTGCGGTCCTTGAGTCATAGGTGCGAAAGTCCTGGAAGCTGTTTAACTAAAGAATTAGATTCTCTGCCAAAGCTATTTTAAGAAGAACACGGGTTTCTGATAATCAAAGAATATGCTAATAATTGTAAGTAAATTCATAAATAGAACGCAGAAAGATACGTAAAAAGTAAGTATATTTCAATAGTGGTTCGAACGTGTCCTTACAAGTTATATTTTACTCCCTTTTATAAAGAATTTCTTAATATAACGTCTACTCTTTTCAGTGATTGAGCATTAATGGCTAATAATGGCATCAATTTAACGTAACAATGATTAATCGTAACTGTTGCGTGAAGATTATGTCACGTTTTGGCTCATTAATTGAAGATCTCGAATCCTCCCTTTATTCCATCTTGATTCATTCTGACCGTGTCTCTTCGCCTTCTCAATTAGGTTGAGATTCCCGTATCTGACTACCCCGTGGGTGTGCTGTTTCGTTCCTCTTTATCTCGTACCTCTTCATAAAGTCTCGTCTAGTTGTCATGTTGTCATTGCTCCACATAGATTGCAGAGTCATCATAAGTATTACACTTGTGAAGCTAATTTTTACCAATACAGATAGTCTCCCCACTTACTATTTACTTATCGATTAATATTTTGTAAGTGGATACTCATTCATGGCGGGAAGATTTTGCCGCCGCTTCACTTGTTCCATTTTATCCGTCTCTGAATGTATGCATCGCTTGTCACTTCCATTTAATGCCCATGCCACATGGCTTTCCCGGATTGGTTCTGCAATTATTCAACGCCTTTTAGGGCTTTTTGCGGCTGCATCAGTCTCGAAGTAACAACTTCAATTATGACTTTCACATCGTTGTTTTTTCCATTTTTTGACGGTTGCCTTTGAGTATAAATACCCCTTTTCCTTTCTTTCCTTTCACAGAAAATTGATAACCTTCTTTCTTTATTTGTAAATTCTTCATCTTTGTAAATATGTCTTCTTCAAACCAGCAATCTAAAAAGGTCATCATTGTAGATGAACTGACTCCTTCTTCTGCTCCAACACGAAGTAGGAGGGGAGGTAGGCTTAGGAGCTTAAATCCTACTCCTTCCAGGGGTTCTACTTCTTATTCTTCCCCCCTCCATCTTCTAGGTCTAACACTCCTTCATCTTCTTCGAGGGCTAGGGCTACTAGATCTTCATCAAAGAGTAGAGAACACAATGAACCGCTTCGTGATCCGAGAGTCGATGAGATTGTTCCTGCGGAGTTTTCTTTTGCCAAGGATAGTCAAGCCATGAGTGAGAAGCTTTCTTCAATGTCATCACATGATAGTGCTGACCTTTATCCTACCCAAATAACAGAGGGCTTAGTGTCTCTTGTACGCAGGGATTGCTATTGGAAGCCTGATTTTCCTAATGTTGTTCCTAACAATAACCAAAGAATAAACTCTTACAAGACTGGATATTCTTATGTCTATAATTATCCCTTCACATTAGGATTCAAGCCTCCCATCGACCCTGTTATCATCGAGTTCTGTCGATTTCAAAGTTTGTCTAGGACAAGTCAGTCCTCTTATTTGGCGAGTAGTCGCGTGCCTTAGGTATTTGGCCAATTTAGCTTCCGTACCCTTTACTTTTCATCATCTTATTCACCTCTATTCTACGATTCTATTCCGCCAAGGAGTGTTTACTCTCGTTGGCTAGGAGTAAAAGGGTGTTAGTTACTCCAGATGATGACAAAAAGATAGGGGGTGGTATGTCCGGTATGTTGCTGTCCCTACTGCAGGTTTAGTAGGTGAAGAAAATCTCCCCTTCCCTGAGAAGTTGAACTTTGCACGTGAGTACATTTTTGCTCACTTTCCTTTTCTTCACTTTTGATGAACTTTCAGTACCGTGACTGTTTCTTCTTCTTTTGCAGCAACCATGGGAACCGTCGAGAATGTCTCCGATTTCCGTGATTGGGTTAGAAAAGCTCTTGTCAATCGCTCCTTTAGAAGAACGTTCGTGGAAGTACCTCTCTTTGAGGTTTGGTTGGAAGGTGAAGACCCACGGTAAGTGAAGTTTTTTGTTTTTACTTATTCTCTTTTTGAGCTTTATCTGACCCCTTTTATTTGGTAGGGTTTCCTGCTCGTGGATTTTATACTGTGCGGTGTCCGCTTCAAGGCTGTCTCTGGCTAAGGCCCAGGAGATCATTGCTGGTTCCTCCTCGTCGAAAAGAAAAACAAGTGGGTCCAGGACCTTAGAAGAGGAAGAGGAAGAGGAGGGTTCGCTGGTCCATAGGTCACGTAGGAGGAGGGTGGTCTCTGATGATGAATCTGCACCCGTTTTTGATCCTCCTGTTCCTGAATCAGAACTTTCCGCTCCTGAAGATGCAACTCCCTCTCCTGTTCGTGAGTCTATTGATCACCTGTTCTAACAAGGTTTTGGTACCATCTCTAATGAAGCTCCTCTTGTTGTTTTCTCTCCTCCTGCTGCTAAGAAACTTTTGTTTATTGCTCCCGTTGCTGCCTCTGCTCCCATTGCCGTTCTTGCTCCCGTTGCTGCTCCTCAACCTACTCCGTCTGTGGCTCTTTTTCCCCTCCCCCGCTTCTGTGCCTTCTGTTGAAGTAGGGTCTTCCAGCACGGGGGGGTGATGAAGCAAGTTACAATTGAGGTTCCTTAGAGCGGAAAGTTAGGGTTATGGCAGCAGAACTGGCCGTTGAGAAGGCATCTTCGAACTAGGCAGGTAAGGACAAAAGTGTCTTAGGGTCTTCATTTGCGGAGCATCTTTCCCCTTCCACAGAGGAGATTAGGAGACTGAAGGCTTTGTTGGACCAGAAGGAGGTGTACTCTGGCGAACTTTTTCAATTGCTCAACCAAACCCAAGAAGACCTCTGTAACTCTTCAGAAAAGGTCCACTTTCTGGAAAGATCCATCGTTCCTTTACAGGCCTCTCATGATGCTGCCGTGGCTGAAAGAGATGAGCTAAGAGATGAAGCTGAACAATGGGAGAAAGACTACGAGGCTCTTGAAGATAAATCAGTCTTCGATGTTAGCTGGGCTTATTTGAATGCCCGTCTTGACACATTGACGAAAATGGGCCAAGAGGGTTTTGGCTTGGAAGCCGAAATTGCTAAAACTAGAGAGACGATTGAGAAGTCTCAGCAAAGTCAAAATTTATCTTTACCTGAGGCTGAGGTCCCTTCTGCTCGTGTCTTTCCATTTCAAGCCGCTCCTCCTGCCAGGGAAGACAACCCCCCATTTAGTGAAAAAGTTTAAAGAACTTGGTTCTTTTTTTATTTTATTTGCAACAATTGGTGGTTAACCCCGGTCCCATTGGGGGTAAATTTTGGTGCAAATGACAACTTAGGGGAAACTTTGGTATTAACAAATTAGGCTTAGACTAAGTTAATACTTAGTTTTTTTCCACTATATATTAATAGTAATATCGGCATGACTTTCGATTCCTTTGAGTTTTTGTTTTCACTCTTAATCTTTGCATGCTTTCTTTTTGAGGTTTTTGGTTTACCTCTGAGTTTTTGACTTTACATTTTTAAAAATGCTTAGATTTTTCGTACCTTTTCGTAATAGGCACGATTTATAAAAGAGGACCCTTTTTTGATTGACACTTAATGATGAAGACATCTCAACTTCATAATGGTGTAGATGTACAAAAGAGAGATAGGAATTTCACATGTTTTTCTTTGACAATGTTTGTAAGAAAGTCTTTGTATTGTTTCAAACTTTCGTAACATTTTACATATGTTTGTGTATCGTCCATAACTCCTTTGCAATTGTTTTTCTTACAACAGATTTGGTATAAAGTTGTACTCATAACTATTTTTCTGTTGTAACAGCTTTTTCAAATTAATACAAGGGTATAATTGTTTTCATTTATAACAGTTTTTTGAATAAATATACAAGGCTAATGCTTTTCTCATCCATAACTGTTTTTATATACAACAATTTTTGAATAAGTACAAGGATGTTGCTTCATCCGTAACTGTATTCATTTACAACAGTTTTTGACTAAGTGCAAGGATGTGCATTTTTATCTGTATCTAATATTCTTCCCTTAACCTAAACATTCGTTTACATTTACGAATATGTTCATTTTTGAAGGTTTTTGAATCAGGCTTTATGTTTTTTTGTCTTTGGCTCTTTGATTTTGCTCTTAGTACTTGACTTGTTGGGAAGATGGATCTTCAGGCTTGAGCTTTGACTTTTTGATAGTCTTCTTTGCTTCTTCTTTGCCTTCCCTACTGTATAGTCCCCCTAGTGTTTGAGCTTTGAAGAATGAAATCTCGAGCACTTGACTATTCCTTCCTTGTGGTCCTTTTCCTGAAAAGGAAAAACATACGGGACTCGAAGGTATATAGTTTAGATGCTGAGTACTTAACCCTTTAAAAACGTCCATCAGAAAGTTGTAACCCCAGACTGGGAATTCAGTTACTTCCTCGTGTCTATGCAGGTCTAATATCATCATCTGGTGATGGGTTAGATTTTTTTCCTATCATCTAAAATGGTTAGTATAACTTTAACTGTACAAATGTAAAATCGAACGTAATGATACCTGACCGGGGGTATTCCCTTTACTTCAGAAGTAATACTTCTTCAAATGAATAGCATTCCAACTGGTTGGTAAGATTCTGCCGTCCATAGTTTCCAGCTCATAAGCACCTTTTCCGACAATGCCACAGACTTTGTAGGGCCCTTCCCAGTTTGGATTTAGCTTTCCTGCACCAACTTCCTTTGTTGATTAGAAGACTTTTTTAAGAATGAAGTCCCCAATTTTGAAATATCTTAGGTGAGCTTTTATGTTGTAATATCTCTCTATAATTTGTTTTTGGGCTGCCATACATATTAATGCAGCTTCTCTTCTTTGCTCGAGCAAATACAGATTTGTCCTTAACTCACCATTGTTTGTTTCTTCCGTTGTCGTTGTGAATCTAGTGCTTGGTTCGACGATTTCCACTGGTATTAATGCTTCTGAACCTTAGACAAGCGCGAATGGATTTTCTCCCATAGGTGCTTTTGCAGTAGTTCTGTAAGCCCATAATACTGCCAGTAGCTCGTCAGGCCAGTTTCCCTTCATTTTTTCCAACCGTTTCTTTAAGTTGTTGACAATGACTTTGTTTGTTGACTCGGCTTGCCCATTAGCCACGGGGTGATATGGTGATGAAGTGATTCGCTTGATTTTCCAGCTTTCGAAGAATTCTTTGATTTGTGAGCCTATGAATTGTGGGCCATTGTCACATACGATCTCCTTTGGTATTCCAAAGCGGCATATTATGTGTCGCCATATGAAGCTTTTCACTTCTTTCTCTTGTACCTATTTAAAAGTGTCTGCCTCCACCCATTTTGTGAAATAATCAGTTAACACGAGTAAGAACCGTACCTTTCCTTTAGCTGGGGGAAGGGATCCCACTATACCCATGCCCCATTTCATGAGTGGCCATGGTGACACCACTGGGTGGAGTAATTCTACTAGCCGGTGCATATTGTTGGCATATCGCTGACATTTGTCACATTTAGCTACGAAGCCCTCAGCATCTTCCTCCATTTTAGGCCAATAGTACCCTGCTCTGATTAGGGTTTTGACTAAGGATCTTGCCCATCCATGGTTTCCGTAGTGTCCTTGGTGTACTTCCTTCATCACGCACTCCATTTGATTGGGTCCAAGGCACTTTGCTAGGGGACCTCCAAACATTTTATAGTATAAAGTTTCACGAACTAGGCAGTACCCCGCAGCTTTCTGGCAAAGTGCTTGAGCTGCTTTTCTATCTTCAAGCACGGTGTCGTTCTGCAAAAGATTTACAATTTTGTTTCTCCAATACCAGGTTAAATCTTTAAATGTTACCTCATTTTGTCCTGGTCGATTGCTGAATGAAATAGGTGTATGAAAATTGCATTGTCTTTATTTGTTATGTCGACAACCGCTTCTGCATTTTTCTCTCTAGGTATTTGCGTAACTTTCCATGACTAGAATTTCCTTGCTAGGTCTCGTGCCTTTTCTAGATATTTTTGCATTCGAGCCTCTCTTGCATTATAAGTCCCTTGCATCTGGTTTACCACTAGTTGAGAGTCACTTTTGATCACGATTTGCTCAATTGAGTGTTCTCGTGCCAGTTCAAGCCCTGCAATGACATCTTTGTACTCTAATTCATTATTAGTTATGGGATAATATTTAATGGATTGTCGTATCTTTTCACCCGCAAGTGATATTAAAATAATTCCCAAGCCGGCTCCTTTTATGTTAGAAGAGCCATCAGTAAATAGGGTCCAAATTCCTGGATTTACCTCGTTGAACAGTTGTAACTCTTTTTCCACTTCAGGGATTATGCTAGTATTAAAATTAGCGACGAAATCAGCTAAAATCCGAGACTTTATTGCAGTCCTAGGCTGATATATTATGTCATGTTCGCTTAATTCTATTGCCCACTTAGCTAATCTCCCTGATAACTCTTGTTTGTGAAAAGTATTTCTTAGTGTATACGAGGTCACAACAGTGATTGGGTGACACTGAAAGTATGGTCTCAACTTTCTAGCTGCCATGATTAGAGCTAAGTATAATTTTTCTAGATGAGGATATCTAGTTTCAGTATCTAATAAAGACTTGCTTACATAATAAATCAGAGATTGTTTACCTCTGTCTTCTTTTACCAGTACTGCACTTATGACAATTTCTACTACGGTAAGATAGACATACAGCCTCTCCCCTTCTTTTGGTTTAGACAGCAGCGGGGGTTTTGATAGATAGGCCTTCAAATCTTTGAGATCCTATTGGCATTCTTCAGTCCATTCGAACTGATTCTGAGTTTTTAGAACTGAAAAAAATTTAAAACTCTTCTCCGAAGACTTAGAGATAAATCTTCCTAAGGTTGCAATTCTTCCTGTTAGTTTTTGAACTTCTTTTTTGCTCGTAAGTATATCAGTTATTTCATCAACAACTTTAATCTGAGCAGGGTTTACTTCTATACCCCTATTTGATACAAGGAAACCCAAAAACTTACCTGATTCAACGCCAAAGGCGCATTTTTCTGGATTTAGTTTCATGTTATACCTGCGCAGGATTTCAAAGGTGATTGAAATATGATGGAAATGATCTTCCACTTGAGTTGATTTTACCAGCATGTCATCAATGTATACTTCCATTGTTTTCCCCAGATGTTCCTGGAACATCTTGTTCACTAGCCTTTGATACGTGGCTCCAACATTTTTCGGGCCAAAAAGCATGACTTTGTAACAATAAGTCCCCCTTTTTGTAATAAAGGAAGTTTTTTCCTCGTCTGAGGGATCCAACCAGAATATGCATCTAGAAAGCTCAACAATTCATGACCTGCAGTGGCATCAATCATTTGATCTATGTGTGGTAATGGAAAGGAGTCTTTGGATCATGCTTTATTCAAATCAGTGTAATCTACGCATATTCTCCATTTACCATTCTTTTTGGGTACCACTACAGTATTAGCTAACCAATAAGTATCTTACCTCGCGTATTGAACCAATTTTCAAGAGTTTTTGTACCTCTTCATTGATCACTTGGTTCTTGAATGGTCCTTTCTTTCTTTTCTTTTTCTTGACATGCACGAAGGATGGATATTCATTTAGTTTATGAGTCATCACTTCCGGAGGTATACCTGTCATATCTGAATGGGACCAAGCGAAACAATCTGAGTTAGCTTTTAAATATTCAATTGACTTACCTCTTCTTGCGGGGCTTAGCCTCGTGCCTATATGAACTTTTTGCTCAGGCTTCTGCTCGAACAGCGGCATAGCTTCGAGCTCCTCAATAGTTGTTTTAATATGCTCGTCTTCTGGATCCTAAATGACATTTGGTCTGGAATCCATGTCCGTATGTGTTGACGTTGCCTCTATGGTGATTTGGTTCACCTTATCGTGGCTTCCTTCTTCCATACCTATTTGGTTCCAATTTCTTCTTCCGTACCTAATTGGGTCATTTCCTCGTCTTTTGACACTTTCGCTACCTCTTTTTTGTTTGAGTGTACTACTGAATTTATATTCCTTGAGGTTTGATGATCGCCTCGAATCTGTTGAATTCCCCATTTGGAAGGGAATTTTATTACCCGGTGTAAAGCAGATGGTATTGCTTCCATGTCATGGATCCATGGTCTCCCCATGATTAAGTTGTAATCCATATCATTGTCAATGACTTGAAATTTCGTATTTTTGCTTACTCCTTTTGCATAGGTACTAAGCTCAATTTCTCCTTTTGTTATGACAGTAGAGTTGTCAAACCCAGATAAGGCTCGTGCTTTTGGGATTACTCAATCCTCCATTAGCATTTCTTCCACAACTCTCAACAAAATGATATTGATTGAGCTACCTGGATCAATCAACACTCTTTTTACATTAATGTCAGGTATGAGTAGAGATATTACCATAGCGTCGTTATGAGGAAGAAACAATCCATTTCCATCTGCATTGTCGAACGTTATATTTTCTACTTCCATATCTTCACGAATCCACTTCCCGTGTGTAATTGTGAATTTTGTTGTTCTTTTGCAGACTACTCCGTTCACCTCCTCTCCTCCGTGACATTCATTGTTCTCTTTGGAGATGGTGGTTTCGGGGATCTTTCTTGTTCTTCATATATGCATGTTTGCCTTTTTCACTAAACAGTTCTGTTAGATAGCCCTGTTTTAATAATATTGTTCTACCTCACCTTGCGACAATCTGCAATCTGATGTTCTGTGTCCATGATCGTTATGGAATTCACACCAGAAGTCTGGATTCCTTCTGTTTGCATTCGATCTCATTTCTTTGGGCCATCGAACTTTATCGCTCATGTTTTTCAGTACGGTAATTAATTCAGAATTACTTACATTGAAGTTGTAGTCTCCGATCTTGCATTACCTCTGTTCCGTTCCTCCCGATCTTTTCTAGATCTTGAGGAGGATGAGTTTGTATCTCTATTTGACGGTCTATATTACGACCGTGTGTTTTCAAACCTGGAACGAGTTTCTCGTCCTGAAGGTCCCATATGTGCATCATACCTGTTCTTACCTGTCCTTCTTTCCGGCTCAGAGCGTCTAGGACTGGCTCGATCTTCAGCTTTTGATTGAGTAATGGTGTCTTCTTCTATTTGTAGCTTGGTGTTGTACCTGTTATAGACATTGTTCCATGTCGTGGCTGGGAATTCTCTCAAGATTTCCTTGAGTCTTCTCGTGGCTTATGACCTTCTGTCATTTAAGTTTCTTGCAAACGCCATTTCTGCGCAATTGTCAGGTACCCTTGGTAGCAACATTCTTTCTCATTGAAACCTGTCTACAAACTCTCAGAGCAACTCCGCGTCTCCTTGTTTTATCTTGAATATGTCTTCCATTCTTTTTTCGACTTTTTGTGCACCAGAATGTGCTTTTATAAAAGAATCTGCAAGCTCAGCAAAAAAGTCAATAGAATTTTCGGGTAGAAGAGAATACCATGTTAGTGCTCCTTTGGTGAGTGTCTCTCCGAACTTCTTGACTAGTACTAATTCAATTTCTTGTTTGGTCAGATCGTTGCCTTTTACTCCTGTAGTAAAAGCAGTTACATGATAACGTGGATCAGTTGTCCCGTCGTACTTGGGAATATCAGGCATTTTGAATTTCTTGGGAATAGGCAAGGGTGCTGCATTTGGCTTCCAAGGTTGTTGAGAATATTTATCAAAGTCAATGCCTCTGATAACATGTGGAACTCCGGGAATTTTCTCGATTCGGTCATTTTGTTCCTTCACCTGTTTCTGCAAGGTTAGTAATAAAGACTGTAATTCTGGATTACTGGACATACCTGGTCTTGTTTCGAGGGACTCATTTGGAGTGCCTCTATTTCCTGAGTTTGCTAGTCCGGATTGTGGATTTTCCACAGTTGCAGTGTTGTTAGGAGGAGGTGTAGGTGATGCAGCTGGCAGTCCCCTCATGAAAGCTTGTAAGGCTTGAGTTACATATTCACCAACCATTTGTTTTACAGGATCTTTTTCTCCTGTTTGTTCATTTCCATTGTGATTATTATTTTGAGTCGTATATCTCTCTAGGGAATGTTCCCTTGAGCCTTGTGGGGAACCTGAAGGTGATGGAACTGGAGTTCCAATCCTTTGTTGGTTGTTGTCGTTGGCGTTCGACATAATTTTACAGAATGTTGTTTGAGAAAAAATAGAGATTATCAGATTCTCGGGTAACAGAACCAATTTGTTTAAATAAAGAATTAGATTCTCTGCCAACATTATTTTAAGAAGAACACGGGTTTCTGGTAACCAAAGAATATGCTAATAATTGTTCCTAAATTCGTAAATAAAAAGCAGAAAGATGCGTAAAAAGTAAGTATATTTCAATAGTGGTTCGAACGTGTCCTTACAACTTATATTTTACTCCCTTTTATAGGGAATTTCTTAATATAACGTCTACTCTTTTCAGTGATTTAGCATTAATGGATAATAATGGCATTAATGTAACGTTACAATGATTAATCGTAACTGTTGTGTGAAAAATATGTAACATTTTGGCTCATTAATTGAAGATCCCCGAATCTACCCTTTATTCCGTCTTGATTCATTCTGACCGTGTCTCTTCGCCTTCTCAATTAGGTTGAGATTCCCGTATCTGATTACCCCGTGGGTATGCTATTTCGTTCCTCTTTATCTCGTCCCTCTTCATAAAGTCTCGTCCACTTGTTATGTTGTCATTGCTCCACATAGATTGTAGAGTCATCATAAGTATTACACGTGTGAAGCTCATTTTTACCAATACGGAGGCAGTGAAGTTGTTTTAAATGCGGGACTTAGTCATTTTTAGGCCAATTCTTTCATATTTGGACGATTTGGGGAGCTTTCAAAGTGGAGATTCGACCTAGCATCATGAGGTAAGTTAATTCCTACTTAAAAGTGAGATTTATACTTGAGTTTTGGGTAGATTAACACACAAAAAGTAGTAGAAATCACGGGTTTAGGGTAAAACCTAGGGTTTTGATAAAAATAAGATTTAAACAAGAAATTTGTTATGGAATCATGCAAAAACTATATATTATTGATCCTTAGGTTATGGGTAACAATTTCTCGTGAAAATTTCGGAATTCGAGCATATGGTCCTGGAGGTACAGTTTAGGATTTTGCAAACTAGGATGAGCTAATTATTTAAATAGGAGAATTTTGGACTTTTGAGCATAAATTGATTTATTTATATAATGTTTGGCTAGTTTCGGGTCCTTGGGCGGCGAATTTGGAGATTTGGGCGCATTCTTGACCCGGGAAGTAGGCTTGAAACGAGGTAAGTGTCCTTTCTAACCTTGTAAGAGGGAATTGTCCCCATAGGTGAAGTAATTAACTATGTGTCATTATTCGTGGGGACTACGTACGTAGGAGGTGACGAGAGTCCGTGCATAGTGATTATTCTTGTTATGTTCGGGTAGTTAGGTTCCCTCCATGCCCTGTGAATTCCATTAATTGAATTATATGCCTTATAATTTCCTTGTATGCAAGCTTGTTTTCAAGAAAATCCTAGAACTTGATGGTTTCAAACGAATTGTTATTTTGGAAAAAGGATTTAAAGAAAAATGTTGTGTTTATGTGTGACCACTTCGCAAATTTATATTCCGCGAGCAGAGTGATTCTTTCCACTACTCTCATGGGAGCGGGCCGTACGCCACGACAGGTTAATAGATGCATCTATGGTTCGCACCGTTCGACCCTTCAGCAGTGCACATTTACTATTATGTTGGCTCAGACCGTACTCTTCGACACATTATGCGCATGCTACCTGCTTGATATAATTCATAACTTTTAAACTGTTAGATGTCTTGGAACATAAATTTGTAATTGTATGTTGGATTTTTCGTCATGTAAATAGGTTATGTGAGTATGCTCGACATTCATTGTTTTACTATTCATGTGTACTTGTTATTAATGTTGAATTTTACATCTAAATATACTGATTGGACCTAGTGAGTGTCAAGTCGACCTCTCGCTACTACTTCTTCGATATTAGACTGGATACTTACTGGGTACATATTGTATATGTACTCATGCTACGCTTCTATACTTAATTGTACAGGTTCTGTGGCAGGTGCATCTGGCTACCAGTCCAGAGCTCGTCCCTGATTTCACGTGGTTCGAGGCTTCATGGTGAGCTGATTTTCTTGATACCGTTCAGCAGCACTCTGGAGTCTCTCTTTTGGCTATTTTGTCTATCTCTTCTTAGACAGTAGGATAGTTCTTTTATTCTTTTGATTCTACTCTATTAGATGCCTGTAGACTTGTGACACTAGTTCCCGGCGCACACATTGGTAGACTACTCTTTTGGTGGTGTAATTAATTAAATTTGGCTTTTGGTTTTCAAAATCTAATTATCCTACTATATGTTATAGCCCATGAGTAGAGGCTAAATTATTTTGGAAATGTGAGAGAGTTTTAGTAAAAACAAACTAGACTCACTAGATGATTAGTGTTGGCTTGCCTGAAAGCAGTGTTGGGCGCCATCGCTGCCTGGATTATGATTTGGGTCGTGACAACATGGTATCAGAGCTCTAGGTTCACGTAGGTCTCACGATTTACGGGAAAACCCAATAGAGTCTTTCGGATCGGTACATAGACGTCTGTATTTATCTTCGGGAGGCTATAGGGTGTTAGGAAATATCTCTTTATTCATCGTCTATCATGCAGTTGATGGTATGCTAAATCTCACGCTTCTATTCTCTCGCAGATGGTGAGGATACGCACAACCGATATTCAAGACCTGGGAAGGGCCGCAATCCCGCCGTCAGAGATCGGGGTAGAGGTCGGGGAGGGCACCAGTCCGAGGTAGGGGACGAGGGCGTCCCAGAGCTTCCCCAGTTGCACTGTCAGTGGATCCAGCAGAGGATCCTATCACTGAGGATCAGGGCGAGGCACCCGCAGCAGATCCTACTCTGTTGGACTTCATGACGGTGCCGGGATTTTAGGAGGTTATGGGCCGTATGATGCGGTTCATGGATACTATGACTCGGGATGGTTTATTTCCAGCGGACCCGGCCACTTCTCAGGTAGGAGGGGGAGCACATACCCCTACTGTCTAGGCTGCAAGACATACAACATCAGTTTATCAGACCCCGGGTACATTGCCCATGGGTGGGGTTCAACCAGTAGCAGCAGCAACACCTGAGCCTAGACCAGCTGCGGACGACGATCCGTAGAAGCTACTAGACAGATGGACCAGACTTCACTCTCGTGTCTTCGGAGGCGAGAATCACGAGGATGCTCAGGATTTTATTGATAGGTGCAGGGACATACTGCACAACATGAGGATACTGGAATCCCATGGAGTTGACTTCACTACTTTCTAGCTAGAGGGAAGGGCCCGTAGATGGTGGCAGTCTTCCGTTCTTGGCAGACCAGCGAGTTCTCCTCCTATCACTCGGGAGCAGTTCACTCAGCTATTCCTGTATAGGTATATTCCACCCTCTGAGAGGGAAGAGCTGCGGTATCAGTTTGAGCAGCTAGAGCAGGGTCAGATGTCAGTGACCGACTTTGAGGCTAGGTTTTATGAGTTGTCTCGTCATGCACTTAAGATACTTCCTATGACGCAGAGAGAGTGCGGAGATTTGTAGCTGGGTTGCACTAAGGTATTAGGGCCAATATGGCCCGAGAGGTAGAGATGGGGACTCCTTATCAGCTTGTAGTGGAGATTGCTCACAGGATTGAGGGCTATCGGTCGAGGAGCAGAGAGCAGGGACAGTATGATAAGAGAGCTCGATTTTCTGGAGATTTCAGGGATGCTCCAGCTAGGGGTATAGGTTAGTTCCGTAGGGGCCAGCCTAGTAGGCCTCCATATTCAGCACCCCCACCACCTCCTCGAGGTTCTCCGACCAGGCCTTATTTCAGCGTGATGCCGGAGAGCTCTTATCGCCCACCAGCTATTCAGGGTTTTTCCGGCGGGTATTCTGGTCATCAGGGATATTCCAGCTCTTATTTCAGTGCTATGCAAGAGAGTTCATACCGCTCGCCAGCTATTCAGGGTTCTTCTTCAAGGCAGCAGGCTATGGTGCCGAGAGGTTGCTATGGGTGTGGGGATCCAGGTCACATGAAGAGGTTTTGTTCGGGAAGGCATTGTAGCAGAGTCACCAGCCTATGGTTTCAGCACCGTCGGTCCGGCCATCTAGAGGTGGAGGACATGCTGGTAGGGGTCGTCCTAGAGGTGGAGGCCAGGCAGGGGGAGCCCAGCCAGCTCCTATCCATTCGGGTGGAGGTCAGTCATCTGGCGCTCCAGCCAGATTCTATGCTTTCCCAGCCAGACCAGATGCAGTGGCCTCAGATGCCGTGATCACATGTATTATTTCGGTATGCGGTAGGGACGCATCAGTATTATTTGATCCAGGATCCACTTATTCATATGTATCAGTCCTATTTGCTCATTTCCCGGATATTCCTCATGAGTCCTTGGGTACTCCTGTTTATGTGTCCACTCCTGTGGGCGATTCTGTGGTTGTGGAACGGATTTATCGGTCCTGTGTAGTTAAATTTTGTGGGTTCGAGACTAGAGCAGACCTCCTGCTGCTTGATATAACTGATTTTGAGGTCATGCTGGGCATGGATTGGTTATCCCCCTATCACGCTGTTGTAGATTGCCATGCCAAGACGGTTACTCTAGTCATGCCTCAGTTTCCAAGATTGGAGTGGAGAGGGTCCTCAGTCAGTGCAGCTAGTCAGGTTGTTTCTTTCCTGAAGGCTCGACGTATGGTCGAGAAGGGTTGTTTGTCTTATCTTGCTGGAACACCACCGCCGAGTCTCCAACGATTGATTCAGTGCCAGTAGTTTGAGAATTTGGTGATGTATTTCCTTCAGACCTTCCAGGCATGCCACCAGACCGTGATATTGATTTTTGCGTTGACTTAGCTCCAGAAACCCCAGCCTATATCTATTCCCCCATACCGTATGGATCCGAGGGAATTAAGGGAATTGAAGGAACAACTTGAGGAGTTGTTAGGTAAGGGGTTTATCAGACCGAGTGTATCGCCTTGGGGTGCTCCAGTGTTATTTGTGAAGAGGAAAGATGGGACTATGCAGATGTGTTTTGACTACCGCCGGTTGAACAAAGTCATCATCAAGAACAAGTACCCCTTTCCACGTATCAATGATTTGTTTGACCAGTTGCATGGTGCTCGGGTGTTTTCTAAGATTGACTTGAGATCAGGGTACTATCAGCTGAAGATTCGGGACTCGGATGTTCCGAAGACTGCTTTCCATATGAGATATGGTCATTATGAGTTCCTGGTGATGTCCTTTGGCTTGACTAATGCCCCCACGGCATTTATGGATTTGATGAACAGGGTGTTCAGGCCTTATATTGATTCTTTTGTTATTGTCTTCATTGATGACATTCTGATTTACTCACGCAGTCTGGGGGAGCACGAGCAACATTTGAGAGTGGTGTTCCATACCTTGCGAGAACAAAAGTTGTACGCTAAGTTCTCTAAGTGTGAGTTCTGGTTAGATTCTGTGGCATTCTTGGGACACGTGGTATCCACAGAGGGTATCAAGGTGGATCTTAAGAAGATTGAGGCAGTTTAGGGTTGGCCACGCCCTACTTCGGCGACAAAGATCAGGAGCTTCTTGGGAATGGCAGGGTATTATCGCTGGTTTGTGGAGAGTTTTTCTTCCATTGCAGATCCTCTGACTAGATTGACCCAGAAGGGTTCCCCATTCCGATGGTCCGATGAGTGTGAGGCAAGCTTCTAAAAGCTCAAGACAGCCTTGACCACAACACCAGTTCTAGTGTTGCCTTCCGGTTCGGGGATGTATACAGTTTATTGCGACGCTTCACGCGTTGGTTTGGCATGTGAATGCAGGAGGGGTGAGTTATTGAATATGTTTCATGTCAGCTGAAGGTTCATGAGAAGAATTACCCTGTGCACAATTTGGAGCTGGTGGCGATTGTTCATGCTCTTAAGATTTGGAGGCACTACTTGTATGGGGTTCCTTGTGAGGTTTATACAGACCATCGCAGTTTGCAGCACTTGTTCAAGCAGAGGGATCTTAATTTGAGAGAGCGTAGATGGCTTGAGTTGCTGAAGGATTATGACATTACTATTCTTTACAATCCAGGCAAGGCGAATGTGGTAGCAGATGCCTTGAGAAGGAAGGCGGGGAGTATAGGTAGCTTCGCTTTCATTTCAGCAGAGAAGAGACCTCTAGCTTTGGACATTCGGTCCTTGGATAATCTCCTAGTGAGGTTGGATCTTTCAGAGCCTAGCCAAGTTCTTGCACGTGTTGTTGCTTAGTCTTCATTATTAAGGGAGATCAAGGCTCGGCAGTTTGATGATCTGCACCTGGCAGTTCTCCGGGAGACAGTGTTACAGGGTGGTTCCAAGGAGGTTTCTATGGGCGAGGATGGTGTTTTTAGACTTCAGGGTCGCTTATGTGTTCCTAATATTGACGGCCTGAGAGAGAGGATTCTATAGGAGGCACACAGTTCCCAGTATTGTATTCATCCTGGTGCTACAAAGATGTATTGTGACCTGAGGAAGCATTTCTGGTGGAGGCGGATGAAGAAGGACATAGTGGAGTATGTGGTTAGATGTCTAAATTGCCAGCAGGTTAAGTATGAGCACCA
Source organism: Nicotiana paniculata (assembly GCA_005239505.1). Taxonomy (NCBI): domain Eukaryota; kingdom Viridiplantae; phylum Streptophyta; class Magnoliopsida; order Solanales; family Solanaceae; genus Nicotiana; species Nicotiana paniculata. The sequence goes on from MDKI01144529.1 coordinate 20,560, forward strand.
GAGGCCAGGAGGCCTACTTCAGCAGATGCCTATACCTGAGTGGAAATGGGAGCGCATTACTATGAACTTCGTAGTTGGTTTGCCTCGGACCTTGCGGAAGGTTGATGCGGTTTGGGTTATTGTGGACAGGTTGACCAAGTTGGCACATTTCATTCCAGTAGCTACTAGTTATACTTCAGAGAGGTTTGACCAGATCTACATTCGGGAGATAGTCCGGTTGCACGGTGTGCCTGTGTCCATTATATCATATCGAGGTCCTCAATTCACATCGCACTTCTGGAGAGCAATACAAAGTGAGTTATGCACCCGGGTAGAGCTCAACACAGCATTCCATCCTTAGACCGACAGGCAGTCGGAGCAGACAATTAAGATATTGGAGGACATGCTCAGAGCATGTGTAATTGACTTTGGAGGGCAGTGGGACCAGTTCTTGCCCTTGGCCGAGTTTGCTTATAATAACAGTTATCAGTCCAGCATTGAGATGGCTCCATTTGAGGCCTTTTATGGTCGGCGATGTCGTTCTCCCATCGAGTGGTTTGAGCCTGGCGAGGCTAGGTTATATGGCACCGATCTGGTGAAGGATGCTTTGGAGAAAATAAAGTTGATTCAGGAGAGGCTTCGCACAGCACAGTCCAGACAGAAGAGTTATGCGGATCAGAAGGTGCGCGATGTATCATTTATGGTCGGCGAGAAGGTCCTGTTGAAGGTCTCGCCGATGAAGGGTATTTTGAGATTTGGAAAGAAGGGCAAGTTGGGCCCAAGGTTTATAGGTCCATTTGAGGTATTTAGACGAGTTGGGGAGGTTGCTTATGAGCTCGCTTTACCTCCCAGTTATCAGGATTTCATCCGGTCTTTCATGTGTCCATGCTCCGGAGGTACCACGCCGACTTCTCTCACGTGATAGACTTCGGCACCATTCAGCTAGGCGAGAGATTGGGTAATGAGGATCTAGTTTCTATCATTGACAGGCAGGATCTCCAGTTGAGGTTCAAGAGGGTTTCCATCATAAAGGTCTAGTGGAGGGGCCAACCAGTCGAGGAGGCGACTTGGGAGTCCGAGGAAGACATGCGGAGCAGATATCCACACTTATTCAGCACTCCAGGTATGACTTTAGACCCATTTGAGGACGAACGTTTGTTTAAGAGGTGGAGAATGTAATGACCCGATCGGTCATTTTGTGTTCTAGAACCCCGTGCTCCTAAATGAGACTTCCCGTATTTGCTTTTACTGATTTATAACTTATGAGGATGGTTGGTTTGGGATTTGGAGGAGTTTCGGGTGGTATAGGAACACTTAGTTCCTTAAGGTTGGCCTTAAAGGCCAAGTTTGACTTCGGCCAACATTTTTAATAAACGACCCCGGAATCGAGATTTGAAAGCTCCAGTAGGTTCGTATGATGATTTTGAACTTGGGCATATGTTCGGAACGGGTTTTGGATGACCCGGGAGCGTTTCAGCGCCAAATAGTGAAATATGATTCCTTAAGTTCAAAATTGAGGGTTGGAACGTTTTTTTGTGTTATCGAGGTCCGAACTGATTTCCGAGATCGGGAATAGTTCCGTCATGTCATTTGTGACTTGCTGGCAAATTTTTTTGTCATTTGGAGTAGTATAGGTATGTTTCGGCATGTTGAAAGTGAATTCAAGAACTTGAAGTTCAAAGTTTGATTCAATTTAGTTTTGGGGTATGATTCTTAGGTTTAGCGTTGTTTCGGACATTCCGAAGGCTCGAGCGAGTCCGTATTATGATTTAGAATTTGTTGGTATATTTGGACGGGGCCTCGGGTGGGCCCGGATGCCATCTGGACATCGCGCGAGGCAAACCAAGATCCAAAAGGGATGCTGGTGCATCAGATCTGGTGAGACTTCACCTGCGAAGGACCAGCCGCAGGTGCGAGACCGCAGAAGCGGTTGAAGCCTCGCAGGTGCGACTTTACAAGAGCTACCCAATTTCCGCAGGTGCAGGAATTTTCCCGCAGAAGTGGAGCCGCAGGTGCGGGCTCCATCCCGCTGGTGCGACCCCTGGCTTTCTGCTCCTCTGCCGTAGGTGCGAACACTAGCTCGCAGGTGCGGTCCTCGAGCCGCAGGTGCGAAAGTCCTGGAGGCAGTGAAGTTGTCTTAAATGCGGGACTTAGTCATATTTAGGCCAATTCTTTCATCTTTGGAAGATTTCAGGAGCTTTCAAAGGAGAGATTCGACCTAGCATCGTGAGGTAAGTTAATTCCTACTTAAAAGTGAGATTTATACTTGAGTTTTGGGTAGATTAACACACAAAAATTAGTAGAAATCGTGGGTTTAGGGTAAAACCTAGGGTTTTGATTAAAATAAAATTTAAACAAGAAATTTGTTATGGAATCATGCAAAAACTATATATTATTGATCCTTAGGTTATGGGTAACAATTTCTCGTGAAAATTCCGGAATCCGAGCATGTGGGCCCGGGGGTACATTTTAGGATTTTGAAAACTAGGTAAGGATAATTATTTAAATAGGAGAATTTTGGACTTTTGAGCATATATTGATTTATTTATATAATGTTTGGCTAGTTTCGGGTCCTTGGGCGACGAATTTGGAGATTTGGGCGCATTCTTGACCCGGGATGTAACGACCCGACCGGTTGTTTTGAGCTCTAGCGCGTCGTTCAGCAGTTTGAAGTCGTGAGCATCTCCAATTCAGGTATTACGACTTGTAGGTGTGGTCGGAATTGAATTTCGGGAAGTTTAGAGTTAATTTGGAAAGAAAATTCTCATTTCGGAAGCCTTAAGTTGGAGAAATTGACTAAGATTGAAATTTTGAGTAAACAACCTCCGAATCAAGATTTGAAGGTTCCTGCAAGCTCGAGTTATGATTTTGGACTTGGGCGTAGGTCCGGATCGGGTTTTGGATAACCCGGGAGCGTTTCGGCGTATATTATGGAAAATAGCATTTTAGAATAATTGCATAAATTTGGGCTGTAAGGAATTTTAGTGTTATTGATGTGCGTTTAGGATCTCGAGCCTGGGAAGAGCTCTGTATGGTGATTCTGGAGTTGGGAGCGCGATCGGAAGTGAATTTGGATGTCTGTAGGTCATTTGGCTAAAGATAGAAATTTGAAGTATTTGAGAAATTTGACCGGAAGTGAAAATTTTGATATCGAGGTCAGAATGCTATTCCGGAAGTTGGAGAAGGTCCGTAATGTTGAATGTGACTTGTGTGAAAAATTTGAGGTCAATCAGACGTGATTTGATAGGAATCGGCATCGGATGTAGAAGTTGGAAATTTCTAAGTTCATAAAGTTTGAATTTTGGTGCGATTCGTGATTTCAGCATTGTTTGATGTGATTTGAGGCCTCGAGCAAGTTCGTGGGATGTTATGGGATTGATTCATGTGATTGGATGGGGTCTCGGGGGCCTCGGGTGTGTTTCGGGGTGAATTCAGACCATTTTTCTCTGTTTTGTTGTTGATGTCTTCTGGTGTATTTGGTGTGCTATGCGATCGCGTCCCTTGTGTGCGATCGTAATGAAGGAAATTTGAGGGTCTGGTTCTTGGTCTATGCGATCGCATAAGATGAGTGCTATCGCGGAGAAGAGATTCAAGGAGCTGAATTTTATTGCCTATGCGATCGTAGTGTTGGGAATACGATAGCACAATGTGTGCTTGGAGTCTTCTAGGGCTTGGATTGTGCGAACGCATGTGGGTATATGCGAATGCACAGTAGAGGAAATAAGGGGCTACAGACTTGGCCTGTGCGAACGCAGGTTCTCTATTGCGAACTCACATGAGGAATTAGGGAGGCTGCATAGAAGGCCTATGCGATCGCGGAGCATGTTGTGCGATCGCATAGGAGGGTCGCCTGGGCAGTGCTATGTTTTAATCGGGTTTTGGCCATTTCTTCTCATTTCTTCTTTGGTTTGGTCGACTTTGAGGAGCTTCAAGAGTGAGTTTTCGTCAAGCGTCACTAGGTAAGTAATTCCTTCATATTTTTAAGATTAATACAAGTTATATGCATGCATTAAACATGAAAGATTGTGAAAAATTTGAGAAATTTTGAAGAAAACCTAAAAAATGGTAATTTAAATTTTTAGCCACGAATGTGAACATGGAATTTAGTGTAAATTGTATATTTGAACTAATAAAGCTATGGGTAGAATTTATCTTCGAGAAATTTCGGATTCCGGGTACGTGGGCCCGAGGGTATTTTGTCATTTCACTTAGCGGAGTTGGGAAATTATATAATTTGGAATTTTTGCAAATATTAGAGTATATTTTCATTGGTTTGTCGTTGTTTGGATAGTTTCGGAGCGTTGTGCAATGATTTGAGTCATCGGAAGGGCTTGGAAGCCGGTTATGGAATTTCAGAGCGAGGTATGTCTCCTTTCTAACTTTGTGGGGAGGAATTTTCTCCCTAGGTGAACTAATTAAATATGTGCTATTATCTTAGGGGGGTATGTATGCACGAGGTGACGGGAGTCCGTGCGTAGCTACTATTATTCCATGTCCGGGTAGTCTAGGACCCGTTAGCATGCCTTATGTGTTGTACATGTGATCCTGCCCATAATATTAAACTATTAATGCTATTGAATTGGTAAATTATTCCCTAAGAAGACTAGAGTGTGCTTTTCATAATTATCTAATAGGAGAATTGATTCCTCCGTGGATAATTGTATACCTGATAGGGTTATATTATAGAATATCATTAAACTTGGCAAATGAGTTTCAAAACAAAGATCCAAAAGCTATATTTCATGTTCCTTTAAGAAGAATTTTACCACTTTCCTGAGAAAACTGCTTTCTAGATAAAAATGCGGATTTGTTATGTGAATATGTGTACATATAAGCACCTGAGTCGCAAGTATGATTCGCGAACAGGCTAGCCCTATTATTTTTATGTATAACCGCGTCGCATGATCAATTCGCGAGCGGGGCAGATAGATGCATCTATGGTTCGAGTCATTCGACCCTCGGTAGTGCACACTTTATTATTGTTGGTCCGCACTGTTCGACCCTCGGCATTGCTTGCGCATGATATTTACTACGTATTTGCTGTGATTTTGCCTGATTACTGGCTTGAAATTTTAAGTTGTCAACTGAAATGACAGAGATTTAAAGTTATTAAAGAATTTTGGAAAAAGTTGTTCCTTCCGGTTGATTATTTGTTATTTGATCAAATCACCCATGTTGATTAATTGATATTAATATGATGAAGATTTAAAGTGTTAAATGTGGAAAGAGTTGATATTATTTATTCCCGATTTTAATAAATTGCCTATGATAATCATGCTTAGTGTCACACTTGAATATACTAAATTGACCTTTAGCAAGTGTCTAATTTGACCTCTCGTCACTACCTCTCTGAGGTTAGGCGGACAACTTACTGAGTACACGTTGTTTTTGTACTCATGCTACACTTGTTGTGCATTTTTATTGCACAGGTACTTTCATAGCGACATGTCTGGTTTGGACACTTAGGCGAGCTGCATCATCTGAAGGCGATCCGCAACTGACAGAGTCTCCCTCAGATTGTATTTATTTCCATTTTAAAATTCCTTGTCCAATTTGTATTTCGTACAAGCTTTGTAATATTTGTGAAATTCTTAGAATTTTCTCATGTACTTGTGTGACCGGGTTCTGGGGATGTGTTGGGAGTTATCTTATTAAACTGGGTTTTTTTCCAGTCGTATTTAATTAACGAAGATTTATTCATTTTTTATGAAATGCAATGAAAGGTAACAATTTAAAAATGTCAGGAACATGAATATAATTCACTAATTAAGGATTGGCTTGCCCGACCGTGGTGTCTGGCGCCATCACGACCTAAATGGATTTTGGGTCGTGACAACATGGTATCAGAGTACTAGGTTCCCTTAGGTCTCACGAGTCATGAACAAGTCTAGTAGACTCTTGCGGGTCGGTACAGAGACGTTTGTACTTATCTTCGAGAGGCTACAAGACTGTTAGGAGTACTTCCTTCTTGATTGCTCATCGTGCGATTTGATTCCTTTGAGGCTTATGCCTATGTTTATTCCTACTCAATCTTACGCGTCGTGAAACGCTTGCTATGAATCAGGAATTTGAGGAATTGAAATGGTGCTATGGGTGCGGTGCGGGATGTTTCTCCCTGCGAAGTTGATTGAGGCTATTGTCGTTGCCCTGTGGAAGGATACTATGTTGTTTCAACTCAGTAGTTGTGTTTCTGAGAGCGTTGAGGTTATGCTCAGGTTTTGATGATGTTTATGATTGATTATCGCGCGATGTCGATATGATGGTAGAACGCTTGCCCATATGTTGAATCCTGATGAATGGTTTGAAGGGAGGTCTTCTTAGAGTGTGATTTCGAGATTTCGATATTTTAGTTATGGCAGAGGAAAGGCATTTGGATTATGAATAGTCCAGTTGGGGTTGATAAAGTAGTAAGGTTTGGTGTTTTCAAGTAAGGTGGAGTATTCTCCTGTGATGTGTTATCTTCGTCCTTGATCGAATAGAATGTGTTAAGTTCGTCAGTGCCATGGTTTCTTCAGGTGCATGGGGCCAGAGTATTATGAAGAAGTATTGAAGAATGCGGTTGGCAGAGACCGTGAGGTGCGGTGGTTTCGTACCGGATAAGTGTTGATAATGAAGGCAACTAGAGAAAGATGATCTTCGGAGAGTTTGAAGTCATGGTGATCTTCTGATTTGAGAGCTACAGAGAATGATCTTGAAGTGAGGCTAGGCGGTGGTTCCATTTCTAGGAGGCTAGGTGTAAGAAGCGGAAGTCGAGAAGTGGCAAAGTGAGAGAGAGGAAACATAGCTTGGAAATAGAAGATATTGTCACGCATTTAGTAGATGTCCATGAGGAGCGGACGTACAAGTAAAGTTGGTGAATGGGAACAAGCTTAGGATGGGATATTGATGTTGTAGTGGGTGTGCATTACGACGTCGTTGGAAGGTGTCAGTTGGTGATTTCCACAGGTGGGTTATCTCTTGTGAATAGGTTATCGATGGCATGGTTGGAAAGTCTCTGTGAGGGGTTCTAGTGGATTTTCGGTAGGAGGCAAAATGTGTGAATGATGCTAAAGAATTTGAGTATTTAGGGAATGATAACAAGAGAATTTGGAAGGATTGGACAGATTGGTTGAGCAAGATCATGTTAACAAAGGAGAAAGGATCTCGGCAGGGTCTAGAGTGGTACAAGGAGTAGCTTCGGGCTAAGTGGGGGAGTCCCACCATCTGCAGTTGGGTTGCAGGATTATGATATCATCGGGTTGCGGATTGTCGGCGTGTTGGCAAGTTATTACAGCTAAGGGAAATGAGTAAAATGGTGATTGTGCGTGGGATTTGATGAATGTATGCAAAAGTTGGACCTGTCGGACCAGGATTAGGCTTTGGAAGATTCAGAATTTTGCTTAAGGCATAGATGAGTTGTCAGGATAGTGAATCGGTCACGTGTTTCATTGAAAAGTGTGTTCATGTGCTAGGAGAGCCTTGGAGTTGATTGTATTCGGGACCAGTCAGAGTGGGTGACTCTCAATAGCGGTCCTAGTGAATTCAAAGTTAAGAATGCGGCGTTTAAGGGTTTCAGCCAACAATGTGATCGAGGATTGAGCTTATGCAGCGTAATTCCTGAGAAAATGAAAATGGTTGGGGTTCTATGATATGTTTTAGCGTGCAGGATAGTATTGAAAAAGTGAGAGGAATAAACTCCGGATTGTAGAAAGATTATCAGGAGGGTATGAGACGGGTTGCGGGATTTAGGCAGCATAGTCTTGTGAATCAAGGTCACTCAGGATAAGTGAGGGTTGAGTTTGCTGTGAGTTGAAGGAAGTTACTATTATTACTGAGGAAATTGAAGATGATTAAAAGAAGATAGATTGATTAGCCATGGTTAAAATGGCGCCTTTACGACATTGATCAGTTCCTTCGATGTGATTAAGTTATGCATGTGTTTTGTGCCGGCGTGTGCGGGGCTTGTCGGCCGTCGTAATGGATTTCATGTAGGAGAATTTGAGTGCTATGGCCTGTCAGGTATAGGCAGATCCCGAAAGGGTTATGGTGGTATAGACTACTACTTAAGGAATTGCATGTTGGGTGATGGTGAGAATTCACTCGTGTGTTGATATGGTACTCTTGAATTGAGTTAAGTAAAAGGTTTCTATATGATGGAGTGTTCACCCTATTGGTGGTTCACAGGTTATGATGGAATTCTTACGCTACCTCATATTGGTATGTTAGGTGCGGTAAGCAGTAGGTAGCTGGGAGTGAGAATCGAGATTGCGATTCAGTGTTGACAAGGACGTCATGAGCTCGGATGAGCACGAAAAAGTGATTTGAAAGTTCAGAGTAAGCTAGTGTTATCTTCAGTGTAACCTGAGATCGATATTCGGTGAAAGAGGCTTTGTACCCTGGTCATGGGTTCTTGATTTGCTTTGCAGCATTAGTGTGGTCGGTGGTATAGATGTGCAGACTTGTTTCCTTGTGTGGAAGGTCGTGGAAGCATGATCGCGGGAAGATTGTGTAAGTGTGACATGTGGTCACCTGATTGGTTGAAGATTCAGACCAAGTATAAAGAAGTGCAACATTGCCTATTTGAGAATTTTATGTATAAAGAAGTGCAACATTGCCTATTTTAGAATTTTATGTCTGGAGGGCGTTCGATTCAGTTGATTGTGGATTATAGGGTGTTTGTCCCGATGATGATGGTTGTTCTCGTGTATTATGAGAGAAAGTGGGTTAATATGGACCCAGGTAAAGCTATTAGCTTAGTTTGGTGCTAGCAGGGTAGACTCGATGTTTGCGGATGGATTTAAAAGTAATTATGGGCTCTGTAGGAGCCAAGCATGTTCATTTCAGTGGAGCGCTTTTCATGGGAAGGTATTAGAACAGAGGATGTTGTTCTGTCTTCGTCAAATTCATGCGATATTATGATTGTGCCGTGTGAGTTGTGAAACAACTTGATAATTTCCTATGTGTTGAGGTCCCCCGTAGTGGGGATGTTATGTGAGCAGGATAGCTCTCGAGATCCATAGTGTATATATATATATATATATCGCACCTCAGTTGTGCTTGAGTTTTGTAGCATACGGCTTTATCAGTCTCCCCAGGATGGTATTATGCACTTAGCGTGCTTATGATCGATATTCAGTAATTTGTAATAGTGAGCAAATCAGCTCCGTGTATATCTTATTATGTAAATTTTATGTGTGGATCGGGTGGCACGTGGCCACGGGTATGTTATTTGGATTGGGTTGCACGCCGCAACAGTGTGATGATGAGTAAGGTTACTATATTTATTTTTCTTATGTTCTACTTCCTATTTTCTGAGAAAAGTTCATATTAGTTGCGTGATTTGAATAGTCCCTTCCTAAGTCGTTTCTTATTATCATGCTCGAGTTATGGCCTATTGGCACGATGTGGTATCATGTGAGGCTGTTGGTCATGTTGGGGTGATTTGTTGTCTGAGCAGTTCATACTGGGTGACACGAGATTATCGGATCAGGGATCAGTGCGATAAGGTTATGTGAAGTGTATATTAAAGAACAAATACCATTATTCAAAGAATTACACAACAGGCTATCATCCCTTTCTAAGAGAGAGAGCAACATGTATAAGATATAAATTGATGTCTAGCATTAATATGGCAATAGAATTGTGGACGTGCTCAGTATGTAATGGCCATAATCCTACTCTAACAATTTACACTCGCGACATACCAAAACCACTACTATATCAAAACATAGTTTTCGTATTGATATCAAACATAATTTCAATTCCATGTTTTTACAAATTTCCACAAGTCACGACCTCATTCCATTAACATAACTAACATGCCTTCCAGCATCATGCAACAACAATATAATTCATTAAGAACTCGTAGAACATCTCGTACGTACATGCAAAGATCTAATCTTGATTGGTCTGGCTATTTCAAGAGCTTGCCTACGAATTTCTCAGGTTTGCATTTGTAACGATAGGATGACACCACAATGAACAGAAAGTGGAACTAGACTTGAATTTAGATCTAGAGAAAACTAAAATTTTAAGTAGAAAATCCCCACAAATGGCGCCAAATTGTTTGATCAAAAAAGTTTTAAGTCTTTTTGTTAAACTAATTAAATAAGAAGATAACGGGCAAATTCTAGTTAAAGATAATCAACTCCAGATCTGAGATGGAGAACGGGAATGTAAAAGTATAGTAGAATATAAATGTCATACTCGTGGTCGAATTCTATAGTGTGAGAAAGAGACTATGCATTGAATAACACCGAATGACAACAAAACGTACATAAAGAAAAAGATTCACTCAATCCCGAGTAAGGCGGATCCACATTGTTTGATAAAGTTGATCAATTGACGACTACAAGAATCTTAGAACCTCTCTTTTTGGCGGAGAAAATAAAGTGATAGACCGTCTCCATTCTCAAATAGGAGTCTCTGTATTCTTTCTAGAGCCCGCCCTCTTTGAAGTCCTCTCTCTTCCTACTTATACAGGGCACTTCTCTTTTCCAGCGGTCCTAAATTAGAGTATCCGAATTTTGAGAATATTCTGTGGAATATTTCTCTGAAGTATCTAATGGCTAAGCTAGCCGTTTGAGCCGGTCAGAATACTCAACCTCGACTGTAGTTGCACTACTCGCCTGTATACTACTTCCCATACATAACTTCGGCTTATTGACTCTTGGTCGTTCTTCCTTAAATAAAATTCTTTTGATTAGATTTTGACCCATACAAAAGCGTGTCAAGTAAAAGTGAACATAAAAAGTATATTAGAGTGAGAATGTACACTAATTAAGTACAATGAAGTGATAACATTTGAGTTGATAAATAAACAAATTTCTCTCATGTGGAAGAAAAGGTAAAAGGCTTTGGAAAACCAATTTAGTCCATCCTCCAAGAAAATAAAAAAATATATACGATGAGTTTGTATAACTGTTGCTTTCAAAGATGTTAATGACATGTAAGAGACATGTCTCTTCGACCAAGATCCAAACACCTTGCTAAAATTCAAGTGATAACGTTCCTTCGACGTTTCCTCTGTCTTAGCCCTACTCAATCCTTGTTTTCATCTCTCCTTTGCCCCACTGGGAACTTTTTATTTTCGCTGGGACTGATAAAGCGATATACAGAGTAGGAGTATTTGTTTTTTCTTCGCGCCACTTCTCCACTTCTTGCTTTTCCCCCCTATCTTTTTAAATCATTTCTCTCTTTTTGTATTCGCTACTCTCTCGGCATTGACTGCACATATAACTAGAAATTTATGTATATATTCAGCTCCATAATCCCATTTGTTTCTTCAACCTCCAACTATCCAAGGAAACAAAAGATTCTTCCGCAATTTTCTAACATAAAAGTATAATGGGAAGATTTTCATAGCAACACGATAAAAATAATCTATCCTTTTATGTTAGCCAATCGCAATGAACAAAAGAATCAGGGATGGAGATAAACCCATTAAAGAACAAAATGAAGCGCTTTTGTTTTCTAGCTTGTTTCGACATGCACTCGTATGAATTCTTTTTCTAAACAGCTTTATTGCATTTTAACTGAATAGAACATATATTGCTTTTTACTTTTTTGCAGCAACATACAATTGCCATTTCGAAGCACAAAGAGGAATCTATGGGGGATATTGCAGTCTACAGCAATATGGTTCGAACAAAATTGTTACATGCGAGTCCATCCTAACTCCTTACAATCACAACAAAATTAACGAAAATAAAAAAACAAGTTATATTAGCAGCGCTGAATATGAGAAATCCGGCCGAATGTCTGGTCATCCCTGAAGTCATTCAATTTACGCCTTTTCATGCTGTTTCTCGCATTCAGAAGTTGTACATTCACACTCAAGAACACTTTTTGGCGTCAACGTACTACAAGACTCTGAATCGACAGTGGACTCACGCCCTTCTATCAGCATTTCCCTTATTACAGCCAAAGCATTCATAAGTTCCTCCTAAAACAGAGTATGATTCCGCAGTTAGAATCATGTAAATAAAGAAAAACGTGGAGTACTACTAATAAAAATCGAGAAAATTAAACATCACACAGTATTATACAAGAAAAACAACATAGTCAAAACACATTGTACTTTTTGGTCTTTAATTATTTGGTATATCATTTATTTATTTAGAAACTACACCAAAAACTATATACTAGTAGTATTTAGAATATTAAACAAAGGCCGGTTTTGAAAAGAATAAGTTGACTCTGCAATCCAATAATCGGAACAAGGAAACAGATTAATTACTATTTAAAGAGGACTTACTTTAGTTAAGTGTTGACATTCTGAAATTGCAGCTAAGAAAGAGGAAAATTGCAATGGAATCAACTCATCAGCTGCACACAGAAGCGCCGATGCTGCTATTATTGATGGTTTATACTCAAAAAGCTTAATTTCTGCAATAAAATTTGTAAATATAGCGGCATTAATCAAAGGTTAATAGCAGTTGCTTATTACCTAACTAATAACATAACTATGAAATTACCAGAGAATTAACAATACCGGGTTGAGTACTGAAGATAATATCTGAAGCTCGTCGTTTCAGAGGCTGAGTCAGAGACGAGTCACCGAGTTGAAAAAGCGACATGCAGAAATGCAGAAACGAGAAAGGCGTGATGGATCTTAGTCGCCATTCTAGAATAGTGAGAATCAGCGATTCCATACGCGGAATTGATTGAGCGTCAAAAATTACCCCGACATCTCTCTGTTATACAAATTTCTCATTAACTCGTATTGAATTGAACTTTTTTGCAATGATGAGAAACAAAGTTGAAACTGCGCTGTTCAGTATTGACTCGCAGTTTACCTGAATATCGGAGAGTGATAAATTGAAGTTCGTCATTTTCGCTGCAAGTGAAAGGCTAGCAATGACGAGAATCCGTACAATCCATGGCCTATTCTCCTGTAGAAGTAAGTTTCACACAATTCTCATCAGATCCTTAACTATTTCATTCACTTTAATGTGTAAGTAGCTCTGAATATGAAGCTTATGAATTTCATTTACCGTAACTACTTGTTCGGAAAGAAAACGGTCGATGTAATTGACAGCGAGGTATGCCATATACCGATCAAATTTGTAAGCGCTTTGTGTCTGCAAAAAGCACAACCAAAAACACGTGAAATTAACTACTTAAACAATCTATTATTGTAGCTACTTCATAATTTTCACGATTATTATCGCTATCAAGAGTTAAACCAAGTGACGAGAATTAACAATTTCATACAACGAGTACTGCAAATTATAACTTCTGATAGTATAAATTTTCGAATATTTAATTTTAATCTGAGAGAATTTACATATCACTTTAACACGTGCAAAACAAATTCATATGAAAGCATTACAAATTCTTGCTGAAAAATTGGAATTATGAAGAGTGTTTACTTGAGAAATAAGGGAGAGAGAATGGCGGCGAAGGCAAAAGCGAATATCGGTTGATTTGAAGGCGAGAAAGGACGGCATGTGATCGGATTCGGAAGCGAAGAGAGCTGAAACGGCGTCGAAATGATGTTCTTCGAAGCCCGTCAATGGATTCTCGAGATCGAATTCCATTTTTCCTTTTGTTAATCCGTTGAAGTTTAGTAACATGAATTAAGCGGCGATAAAGTGAAAGGTGAAAGTGAGAGCGACTGAACTTGTTGAATTTTGTTCAGTCACAATGCTTGAAAACAGATAAAAGAAAAACTGTTAGTTAGAGCGCATCCCCAACCTTTATATATAGACACCCGCGGAGCTGTAAGGTCCACGTTTGTCCCGTTCTGCAAAAAGTTAGGTACGACTGTTACTGCACATAGTATAACAGTGTTGTTTTGACTAAAAAAATTACTTGAGATACAAAATTCTTTTCTTTATATATTTTCACTTTGGAGAAGAGAAAGGTACCACAATTGAACTTTATTACTCCCTTCGTTTTAATAAATTTATTGTGTAGTTTGACTGTATACGAAAGAAACAAGGAAATTTTTTATTGCAATTATGTTATAATATTATATATATGTGTCTAAAATACTTGTTAGTTGTTATTAAGAGTAAAATGTGAAATTCAAGTTCAATTATTTTTTAAGTTTAAAAGGTACATATTCTTTTTGAAAGACCGATAAGAAGAGACTTGCAACAATAACAATTCAGTAAAATTTTATAAAGTAGAGTTTCGGGGATTAATATGTACGCAGAACTTACCCCTACCTCGATGAGATTGAAAGGCTATTTCTGATAAATCCTCGGTAAAAAAATACTTGCATGAAAAAGAAAAAAAAAAAGACACTTGAAACAAACAGAGAACGTGGTAGACACCACTAGTTTTCTCTTTTCATTGTAGTAAAAACATGTCTATCTCAAAGAGCGTTGGTATTGTCCAGCGAGTAGGAAGGTAGTAGTTATTCAATCAATTCTACTCTGGCGAATGAGATGGCACCATCAACAAAAGTTCCATGCCCGCTCGAATATCGGTCCAATACATAGTCAATACTACCGAAGACAAACTAAACGTGACATATACACTATTTGGTCAAGGACAGATTAAGTAACGTCTTCTTAATTATCCCATTGCTTTTTTCATTTTATTATCTGTTAGAATATATATGGACTAGTTTTGACTTCACAAATTGGTTTCTAACAAGCGTAAGAATCAATGAATAAGATTAACGAAGTTTAATTGCATATATCAGAATTTTTTGATGGATTTTGTTTGGCTTATGGGAGGAATACGATTGAGATAATGAGGTTATTTGAACTTAAGATTGTAAGAATTTAGTATAAAGAATGTTACATTGTAATTTTATGTATGATAGGAATAAACTTATATTTTCAAATTAAAGGTCTTCTGTGGAAAATATTTGGAGGGAGAAAATGATAGATCGAATACATAAGTCGTACTGACAAAAGAAGTATCAGGATTGTGGAGTAAGTCTTTGTTTAAATCTAGATTTAGAACTTCTTATATATATGAAATGGTGCCTTGATTGTTAGATGAAGTTCTCCTTTGACTAAAGAGCTAGAGATGATCGAATACATAGAACGTTTCGGTAATTCCCTAAGTTTACGCATATCTAACACGATATTTACTTAAGTTAGTTCATAATTCGAAATACATTACCACGTGTTCAAATTCGTTAAAATTATGGCAGTCCATTAGACCTTCAATCAGTACTTCTCTTTGAATTATAGAGTACATGTTTAAATATTTCTGGATTCATCACCTATTTAGAAAGGAATGGAGTTGTTCTTTCCAATTTATGATAAATAGTTTTTCCCATTTATTAATTTGCAGTACTAAGTTCATAATACTTTATGTGTTGAGGCGTATTTGGATCAGTAAATATATTATAAACATTCTTTGTCCAAATGAAAAACAAAAGAACTATAACAAGTTATTAATACTCCAACATTTTATGAATCAAGGCGTATATTTTTTTGTTACCTTTAATTATTTTTAAGTGATATGATACATGATAGTGGTAATGTTTTCTTCTTACATTGTCATTATGTAGAAACTAAACTCTCATTCAAAACTTGTTTACCTGTTGTCGACGTTGAGCTAAATCTCCGTTCAGCAAAATCTTTTAATATCTAAATCTAATTAGGTGTTGCTCTCTTGTTAAATTAACTATTCCATAGTCCATAGTATTTGTGACGCATGTCCTCACGTGCATTCTTAAGATAAGCAAACAAAAATAATTACTCCTTTAGGTGGAAAACTTCGCCTTGAGGTCCACGCTGTGGTTGATGCAAGGGGCAACTCCTTTGGGTGGGGAAGGGGTGGACTGCAAGGGTCTATTGCAAGCAGTCTTACCCTGCATTTTTGTAAGAGTTTGTTTCAACGACTTGAACATGTGACTTCCTGGTCACATGATAACAACTTTACTAGTTACGCCAAGGTTCCCCTTCTTCGAGCGTACCTATTGAACACTTAAAATTGAATACTATTTTAAACAGAGTGAAGGAGAGGTGTTCCCCACATAATAATTCATAGAGGAAATCAAGTAAATGAACCAGAATTCAGAGTGTGGTCCTACGCAAGAACCATTTGCAAAATGATTTAGGACGTCAAAAAACAGAAACTGCAGAATAACCAGAGTCTCACATGTTCGAAAGATCTTATCTGAGGAGAGTTGGATACAGATGAAGTCAATCTGAAATTTAGCTAGCAAGTGATAATGGGAATTGAGACAGTCTCTGCAGTGTACGTAGTTGTCGCAGCTGCCTCATTATTTGTTTTTGGTGATCTTTAAGGTGGAAGGACACCCCATCGACTTCTTCCTTTTTCTTTCACATAAATCATATTAATGTTTTTATTTGGACTCGGTCCATTTAATGCTTTTGTTCCCTCACTTCTGGCTTTCTGCACTAAACTCCTCTATTCCTGCAGAGGTTTCACATGCTATGCTTATCTGCAGTCTGCTCTGCCGTTCCCTCATTTCTTATATATGACTCTTTCTTTTTTTCTCTTTTTATATATCTGGGTAAGTCGTAATATATAGGCAAAGTTTAATTAGTAAAGGTGGTAAGTTAGTAAAGATTATTGTAGCAGTGAACATAGTACTGACACAGTGACATTTCTTGACATGCCTATTTTTTGGTAAAATTTTAATTTGCTGATCCAACTATCGGATTAACAGTAATTAAGCATCTTTTGGGATATGAAGGAACTAGTCAAGTAGCATTGTAGAGGTTTTTGCACTGAATTCCACCTACTGAGGTTTAGTTTGAATTCTCACCAAAGGCCGTCTGTTCTTCTTTCTTGCCTTTCACCTATTCATAGACCAACTCTTGCTAAGGAAAATTGTTAGTTTGAGTGTTCCTGTGGATTACTAAAAACTTTGGTTATTTACCGTGTTCCTTAAGTGTAAAGTAAACAAGCAACAAAATGACGCAACGATTTAAGTGAAAAATCACCCGGCTCAAAAGGTGCACAACTTGAATTTTCAACTCCAACTTCACTAGAACAATGAGCCACAATATGTCAATTACAAAACTGTAATTAAATACTCTCCGATACTCCTACTACTATTTGATTCACAAGTTACTCTAACTTGAAGCAAACCCCTCACTCCAACTCACTAATTGTTTATGACACTTGATTACAACTAAATTTCCTAAAACACATTCACTAGATTGACTCAGGAAAAATACAAGGCAAGTACTCCACACAAGTAAACGACTTATATATGACTCTTTAGTTGATGTGTAAAACGATAGTTCAGAAATCCAAAGTCGATCCTATTTAAAACATAACTTGAGATCTTCTAAGAGTCCTATTTATAGTCAGTTTCCTCTTTGATATGACTCCTACTGTTCCAAGGATTCCACAAGCTTTGGGACTTTTGTCTCTTACTGAATTATCCATATCTTCTTGAGCAACGACCCTTATCACATATAGCAGCCATCTTCCACCAAACTCGGACCTGGGTAACTTTGAGATAAAGTTACTGTCTTGTACAGACGTACAAGTATCACTCATGAGGAGTTGATTCTTTCTCCTGAAGAGATGGTTCTTCAGAGCAGCTAAGCCGCTACGTTGAGGTCCTGGTTCTTTGAACATTTAGTCATACTTTGTTAATCATCAAAATTTCAATACTAAGAAAATATTAATTCATCAACAAAAGCAAAACCAGAAGTGCAACTTAATCAGCTAAACAAATCCGATTGAATATAGAGGATAACATATGGGTTCACTCGAATCTAATAACTTTCGATCGAATCCTGCATATGTGTTAAAAAAATTCTTTAAATAAGTACAAACAATAATTGATTTCGAAGCCAATAAATTAAATGAGCTGCGGAAAATTTTTGAACTCGAACGCATAAAGTTTAAATCTTGAATCTGCCTATGCTCTTTGACCGACGAGAAGCCACGGGATAATTGTTTTACTTGATACTAGGTATTGCCATGACCCATGCATAACTATTTTTGAGGTATATTTTCCATACGTTACAGAAGAAAGAGTAAGGACATTCACATGATTCTTGGATGGAGTGGGTCATCGATCCTGGGTTACAGGTCCCATTTTCTTGGAACATATATGCCTTATTGAATCACCATAAATCCATAATAAAACTTAACAACACAAATAATATTTGTGAGTATATATAGTTTCTTTTTCTTTTATATATATATAAAAAAAGAAGAGAGCCTTGCAAGTTGCAAGCTTCAGTTAAACACTAATATAGCTCAATGGTTTAAAAAGCTGCTGCTACTCAAAACGCCTCACTGCTGAGCGCTGACCTTCTCGCTATTACTTGATGCTCTATTTGTTCCTGTGTGAAAATATTTGATTGCTTACGGAATAAACGTTCAAGTCGGGTGGGATATGGAACGAGGCAAAAGGGGCTTTTGCATCCGTACTCACTTTTTGTGCCACGTTTTAATTTATACATGCTTTGTAAAAATAATTGCATCCGTACCCGCTTTTGCGCATAACTTCAGCATGCGGGGCTCAAGCAGCAAAGGCAATCACGCAAAACTTCAGCATTCTAATAGACGAGCGTGAAGTAGCTTGCGAGCTGAAGTTCTAGAGCTGAAGTTCCCCAGTTATAAAGACAAAAACTTCAGCATGAGGGGTTGAAGCTCTAGAGCTGAAGTTGTTTTTGTAAATGGGGAACTTCAGCCACTTCATGCTGAAGTTCCCCAGTTATAAAGACAAAAACTTCAGCATACGGGCTGAAGTTCCCCCAGTTACACTTGGGAACTTCAGCTCTAGAGCTGAAGTTTTGTCTTTTGTAAATGGGGAACTTCAGCATACGGGACTGAAGCTCCCAAGTTATAAAGACAACAACTTCACTCATATGGGGCTGAAGTTCCCCAGTTTACAAAGACAAAACTTCAGCGCTAGAGCTGAAGTTATCTAGAGCTGAAGTTTTGTCTTTTGTAAATGGGGAACTTCAGCATACGGGACTGAAGCTCCCAAGTTATAAAGACAACAACTTCACTCATATGGGGCTGAAGTTCCCCAGTTTACAAAGACAAAACTTCAGCGCTAGAGCTGAAGTTATCTAGAGCTGAAGTTTTGTCTTTGTAACTGGGGAACTTCAACCCCGTATGCTGAAGTTGTTGTCTTTATAACTTGAGAACTTCAGCTCTAGAGCTGAAGTTTTGTCTTAGTAATTGGGGAACTTCAGCCCCGTATGCTGAAGTTTTGTCTTTATAACTGGCGAACTTAAGCTTAACTGGTGAACTTCAGCTCAGCGAGGGAAGGGGGAACTGAAGTTATTTAAAAAGTGGGTACAAGTTAAAAGTTTTTAAAAAAACGGGTATAGGTTAAATGGGGATCCGGCCCATATTTAATACGGATAAAAAACGGGTTAGCCGGCGGATAATATGTGTAACCATATTATTCATGACTTCTTGACTATGATCACTTTTGGGAGAATTGCTAGGCTCTCAAACTTGAGGATCTCCCATTTGAGATTTTACAAATGTAAAAGTTAAATTCATTAGTTATCAATTAATAGATAATATGTTTTTTTTTCATATTTGACTCTTTTTACCATTTTTTTAATTAGTGAATAATATGTAGAGGTTAACTATTTTTTTAAAACCATTTTTCCACCGCCACTTACAACATTAAGCATGACTTTAGATATATACGTTAAACAAATGCGAAACACCAATAGGTTTTTGTTAAATTAATGATGGTGAAAGTTTCACATATCTTTTAAAGGTCCCGTACAAATCGTATCATTAAAGAGTAAAATAAAAAATACTAAGGTTATAAATAGTTTTCAAACAAAATTCTGCATGTGCCGCTATTTAGTTTGATATACAAGCCAAGAAGGCCATTTCCTCGAACAAAATCGAAATATACATATTACATTGGTCTGTCGAATATTGAATAACACATAGGGAGTATGGAGTATGGTTAGTATTTCTTTTTCGTGGGGGGGTGACAACTCTGTTTGTGTCCCTTCTCTCTTTGATTTTACTCACATGTATATCAGATAAAACTAATAGAAAAAACACACAAGTTTCACAAATATTGTTTTGATGTTCCATCGATACTAAATTCACCCCCTTTTACTGGACACAATCATGACATAGAGCTTTATTCAACAACATGTGATTGGAAAAAAAAACAAGAATTTAAGTTACCATTATTTGACAATTTAAAAAGTATTTATAGAAACAAAGTCACTTACAACAGGTAGTGTAAAAATGTATTATTCTCGAAACGAGCCCAAAAGAATTCTCCTTTTTCTACTTTCTCTTTTCGTTTTTTGCATGTCAAGAATCAACTTGATCAAATTATAGAGTTAAAATCATGCATAAATCAGTTCTCTTGTAAAAAAGATAAATAAATAAATCAAGCTGCACAAAAGTTCCTACTGTATGTATGTCACCCCATAATTTTTCTGATAAAATAATATGTTTAAACTTAACTAAACTGTCACTTGTTTCTATTTTGAAAGAGTAAATGGGAGAGAGTGTGTGTCTGTGTGAAGTATATCTTCATCTGATTTGTTTTTGAGTGAGACTCCACGAAATGGCCTGCCTCATTTAATTTGGTATGTTTTTGTATCAGCATCTCCTCTTTGGTGTATTTGATCCTCTTTTTTTAGGGGGAGGAGGGGGGGAGGGGTCTTCTTTCGAATATGATTCTCTACTTTTGTTATTGATTGAAGAGAAAGCAGAAAGTTCCTCCAATCCCATTTTTCTGCCAATAGAACTTTTGCTTTGTCCTGTATCATCTTTATATATTTTTGAAGAGAAAGCAGAAAGTTTGTATTCGAAAATATATTTAAAAATAAAAAATGTCATAAAAGCAAAAATGCAAAAGAACACAATTATTCTGAGTCTACTGAATTCACAATGTTTTCTTAAGGAACTTAATCATATCCTAGTACACGAAGTTTAGGATTTTTTCCTCCCAGGATAGAAAGGATTACCCTCACTGGTGTAGCGGTACTTCAAACCCCAGTGACAACGAACGCAAAGAACAGTAGTAAATCACACCTACTGCTTTTCTTTTCTGTTAAAACAATGCAGAAAGAAGAAGGAGAAATAAGAATTTTCGTAAGAAAAATCTGAGGGAAGGTTCATGTATTTATAGGCAAAAAAACGTTGGGATACTGAAGAGTTACAACTCTTCATATAAGGTAACGACTCTTCATGTAAGATTGCAACTCAAAATGGATGTTTCATAAAACGGTAATTTCTGCAAACCGCTAAATTCAATTATAACGGAAAAATTAAAACGAAGGAAAATTGAATTACCGTTATAGAAACGCTCTAATTTGGATTAATTAATATTGCGTTAATATTAACAAATAAATTTGGTCCAAAAAAATAATCAATCAATCGATCATTTGACTAAATCCAAATCCAAATCCAAAGTCGAGCCGAACGAGCGACAACGACGACGGCGCGAAGCTTGCCTTCTTCTTAACTCTTTAAGATCTAGAAGAAGAGCAATTGTATATAAACCCATCAAAAGTCTTTTCCTCCTCCAATATGGGACAATGTCCCTTTGCCAAGGAGGAAAAATTAAAATTTCATTTTTCCCTCGATTTTCCATTCACCCCCTTTTAAACTCTAAGAAGCTTTAAACCCAACAATCCCCGACATGAATGAGGAATGGATAAATCACGGAAATATGCATGAAAAACTATGTGATTTACAAGCAAGGATTAATCGCATCTGGATAAGTAGGTTTCCCTTTGAACTTTTCGTAGTGAACTTATGTTGGATATACTCGATCAATCGGTAGATTTGATATCTTTGAACCGTCGAACTTTGGTGTGTACCTAGACAATCATTTTGTTTCATCCATGAACACCGCCTGGTTTCATAAGTGCGTAGAAAACTGGCCTAACAAAGTTCTTCTTGAAGTGGCTAACACTTCACACTTACATAGGTGATTCATAAACGTGTCATCCCGTAGATACACTATTTGATATACCCCGTATCAAATTTAGAAACCATTAAAAAGCCTTATTGCTTTATCCTTGGTACTGAACATTGTCTCATCACGAGAATGGACCAAAAAGTTTTAGTTCACAATGTTGAACCGTCATTAATGACTTTGTTTGATCTCCTTGAACCTAGATCTTGGGATCTCCAGTCTTTCTAGGTAGAGTTACAGCCACAATGACTTGTCCTCGGCCATAGTCCCATTCCCCTATGATCTTTCAACTACCTCTCTAGTTAGGCCTTTTGTAAGTGGATCTGACACATTGTCGCTTGACTTTACGTAGTCAATTGGGATGGTCTCCCTAGAGAGTATGTGCCTACGGTTTTATGTCTTTGTCGTATATGACGAGATTTGTTGTTATACATAACGCTTCCATCCCTTCCAACGCTTCCAGCCCTTCCAATTCCCGCTTGGCTATCGCAATGTATGCATATTGGTGCCAACAGTTTGGGCCAAAATGTAATGTCTTCCAAGAAATTCCGAAGCCATTTATCTTCTTCACCGGCTTTATCTAAGGCTATAAATTTAGCCTCTATTGTAGAGCGGGTAATACACGTTTGTTTGGACGACTTCCAAGATACCGCTCCCCCACCAATAGTGAATACATATCCACTTGTGGACTTAGAATCAGTTGAATCGGTGATCCAATCTGCATAACAGTACCCCTCCATCATCGCAGGATAACTACTGTAGTGCAAAACAAAGTCTTGGGTATGTTTTATATATCCGAAAACTCGTTTCATCCCCATCCAATGAGATTGACCTGGATTACTCGTGTATCGACTCAATTTACTTATAGCACAAGCTATATCAAAAGAAAATTGAGTATAATTCATGATATACATTAAACATCCCAGCACACGAGCATAATCCAATTGTGATATGCTTTGGCCTTTGTTCTTCGCAAGTGCAAGATTTACGTCAATTGAAATCTTTGCAATTTTAATATCTAAGTACTTAAATTTTTCAAGTACTGTTTTAATGTAATGAGATTGCGACAATGCTAGACCTTGAGGAGTCTTATGGATCTTAATACCCAGAATTAAATCGGCAACTCCCAAGTCTTTCATATCAAACTTGCTAGTTAACATACACTTAGTCGCATTTATGTTGGCAATGTCATTACTCATTATAAGCATATCATCCACCTATAAGCAAACAATGACTATGTGATTTGTGACATTTTTAATGTACACATATTTATCACATTCATTTATCTTAAAACCATTTGACAACATCGTTTGGTCAAATTTCGTATGCCATTGTTTGGGTGCTTGTTTTAGTCTGTAAAGCGACTTAACAAGTCTACATACCTTCTTTTCTTTACCTGAAACCATAAACCCTTCAGGATGTTCCATGTAAATTTCTTCCTCCACATCTCCATTTAAGAAGTTCGTTTTAACATCCATTTGATGAATTTCAAGATCATATACCGCAGCTAATGCTACTAACGTTCGTATGGATGTAATTCTTATAACTGGAGAATATGTATCAAAATAGTCAAGACCTTCTCATTGTCTGTACCCTTTGACCACAAGTCTTGCCTTATATTTATTAATAGTACCATCATCTTTCATTTTCCTCTTAAAAATCCATTTAGAACCCAATGGTTTATTGCCTAGAGGAAGATCAACCAATTTCCATGTATGGTTGTTCAGTATGGATTCTATTTCACTATTGACTGCCTCTTTCCAAAATAATGATTCCGAAGAAGACATAGCTTCTTTAAATGTTCGAGGCTCATTTTCTAATAAGAAAATGACAAAATCTGATCCAAATGAAGTAGACATTCTTTGACGTTTAATACGCCATGGATTTTCCTGATTATACATACTTTTCTTTGTCTCTTCATGAGGTCGTTTAGATCCTTTACCAATTGACTCGCATTCATTTTTAAACGGATATAGATTTTCGAAGAACTTAGCATTATCTGATTCTATAACCGTATTATTATGAATGTCAGAATTTTCTGGTTTATGCACCAGAAAATGATATGCTTTACTATTGGTCGTATATCCTATGAAAACACAATCGACGGTTTTCGGTCCTATCTTTAACCTTTTGGGTTTAGGAACTTGCACTTTTACCAAACACCACCACACTTTAAAATAATTCAAGTTGTGCTTCCTTGCTTTCCATTTTCATATGGAATGGATTGCGTTTTGCAATGGGGTACTCGATTTAATATCCGATTAGCTGTAAGAAGGGCTGCCTCCCACACGTCATGTGGCAAACCAAAACTTATCAACAATGCGTTCATCATCTGCTTTAATGAACGATTTTTTCTTTCCGCAATCCCATTGGATTGGGGCGTGTAAGGGGACATTCTTTGATGAATAATTCCATATTCTAAACATATCTCTTCAAAAAGAGATTCGTATTCACCACCCCTATCACTTCTTATCATTTTGATTTTCTTGTTAAGTTGCGTTTTCAACTTCACTTTTGTATTGCTTGAATGCATCTATTGCTTCATCTTTACTATTAAGTAAGTAAATATAGCAATATCGAGTACTCTCGTCAATAAAAGTTATGAAATACTTCTTTCCACCGCGATATGGTATTGACTTCAAGTCGCAAATATCTGTATGAATTAAGTCTAAAGAATTTGAATTCCTTTCAACTGACTTATAAGGATGTTTAACATACTTAGATTCCACACATATTTGAAATTATGTTTTGTCGCATTCAAACTTAGACATACTTCCAAATTAATCATTTTTCACAAGGTTTTATAATTGACATGTCCCAAACGTATATGGCATAAATCATTTGACTCAAGTAAGTAAGAAGAAGCTGAAATTTTATTATTGTCAACAACCATTAGATTCAGCTTAAAAAGGCCCTCAATAAGGTAACCTTTTCCTAAGTACATCTCGTTCTTACTTATTACAACTTTGTGTGAAACAAAAATACACTTAAACCTGTTCTTGACGAGAAGTGAAATAGAAACTAAGTTCTTCCGTATTTCAGGAACATGACAAACGTTGTTCAGAGTCACCACCTTGTCAGAGGTCATATTTAGGAATATCTTTCCATAACCTTCAATTTTTGCAGTTGTAGAATTTCTCATAAAAATGGTCTCGTCGGGTCCAAGGGGAGCATATGAAGCAATGCTTCTCTAACGACACAAACATGGCGGGTGGCACCAGAATCAATCCACCACTCCATAGGATTTCCCACTAAGTTGTATTCAGACAACATAGCGCACAAGTCACCAATATCATCGTTTGTTTGAACCATATTAGCTTGACCCTTTTTCTTCTCTTTATTTGGAGCATGACATTCTGCAGCTTTGTGTCCAACCTTTCCACAGTTGTGGAAGTTTCCCTCGAATTTCTTCTGGTTGGGATAGTTGTTTGGTCTAGAAGACTTCTTCCGCTTCTTCGGATTAGTTGGAGCCGTTTCAACAATAATTTCTCCCATAATTGTTGAGTTTCTTTTCTGCAGCTTTATTGTACTCTTCGATCCTCAATCGAACGATGAGATCTTCGAGTTTCATCTCTTGCACTTGTTTTTCGAGTAGTTTTTAAAGTCCCTCCATAAAGGAGGAAACTTCTCAATCATTGCTGCAACTTGAAACGCCTCATTGATGACCAAACCTTTAACAAAAATTTCATAATTAGTAACAGAATTGATACTTTCACCAAAAGCATTAATTCGGATTATACCTTCAGCAAGGAGATCATGAATGATAACCCGACGCCTTGAAGGAACTAAAGTAATACCTATCCTCACACCCGTTGCTTGCCAAGATGGAACCTGGGGAACGCCTTCTCATTTACCCGGTCGTGTCTGATGTAGCAGTAAGTGCCGTCTTGGTCTGAGAAAATAAAGGTACGCAATCTCTAATCTACTACATTAGCAAGACTCTGGTCGACGTTGAAACGAGGTACCCCCACCTTGAGAAGCTGGCCTTCGCTTTGGTCGTAGCTTCACGAAAGCTTAGACCTTATTTCTAGTTCCACCCCATTTCAGTTGTCATGACCTTTCCTCTAAGGAGTATCCTACACAAAACCGAATTGTCGGGAAGATTGGCCAAATGGGCCATAGAATTGAGCGAGCATGATATAACCTATCAGCCGTGAACAACGATAAAGTCGCAAGTGCTTGCTGACTTCAGCGTTAAAATAATGACCGAAGTCGAAAAGGAAGCAGGCGTCCGTACCTCCCCCAAAATGCACGACATATGGGTTATGTATACCAATGGTTCCTCTAACACGTCGGGGTCCGGACTGGGACTCGTGCTCGAGGTCCCAACAAGCGAAGTTATTCGCCAGTCCATAAGATGCCCAGATATGACTAACAATGAGGCCGAGTATGAGGCCGTGATTGCAGGATTAAAACTAGCACTCAAGTATGGAGCGAAATGAGTAGTCCTACGCTGCGACTCACAGCTCGTCGTCAACCAAGTCACAAGGACTGTCCAAATCAAGGAACAAAAGCAACAAAAATACCAGGCCGAGATCTGCAAGTTTTTACCTGAGTTCGAAGAGTGTCGGCTCGACCAAATATCCCGAACATAACGTCGAAGCAGACGGCCTCGCCAAACTGGCGGCAACCACTAAAAGCATAACCAGAGAAGGGAACGTGGTTACTCTCCTCCACTCGTCGATCGATCAAATTTAGATACACACTATTAACCTAACTTGGGACTGGCGCAATCGTATTGTCAGATACTTGCAGGACGTCGTGCTTCCAAACGACAAAAAAGAAGCCAAAAAACTTTGAATGTAGGCAACCAGGTATAGCGTCAAATCATCTCGCAGGCAACGGACAAGCGAAATCCTCCAATAAGTGGATAATGAATATCATGAAGAAGAAGCTCGAGAACGCCAAAGGAATGTGGCCGGAGTTACTGCCGAAAGTGCTATGTCATACCGCACAACTCCAAAGACAAGCACACGAGAAATACCGTACTCACTAGTCTATGGGACTGACGCAGTGATACCGGTCGAGTTCGGAGAACCAAGTCTAAGGTATTCACATGAGAGTGGTCCAAGCAACAATGAAAGCAGAAGGCAAGACCTCGATGTGGCTGAAGAACGAAGAGACATGGCTTACGTAATAATAGTAGACCAGAAACAATAGGCAGAGCGATACTATAACAAAACAACCAAGGTCAGACCGCTCAAAGTCAGGGACTATGTACTCAAAGTCAAAACACAGGCAAGCAAGGATCCACAAGAAGGAAAACTGGGGACCAATTGGGATGACCCATACAAAATTACGGCAGAAACAAGCAAAGGGTCGTTCCAATTAGAAAAATTGGAAGAAAAATTACTACCAAACAATTGGAACATCGCCCACCTCAAGTACTTCAACTTCTAAGGAAATATGTTCTCCGAGTCGTACTCTTTTTCCCTCACCTGAGTTTTGTCCCAATTGGGTATTCTATGGGAGGTTTTTAAGGTGGCGACAGAGAGTGCATCTCGAAGTTAAGCATAAGTTCATTGATCGACCCCTCAAATACTTCTCCAGGTCGAGCAATGAAGGGACTAGATAGGCTGGGACTAGAGTATCGGTCCGAAAAAAAAACATGTAAAATTCTCCAATGTATGTATATACAAGAAAAGTATGCAAACGTAAGATGTTCGCTTGTCTCCACCAAATTTAACACTACATCAATCAAGGCACGCTTCGACCTCGCTCGAATTAACTCACATTTGACCTCGTTCGAATTAATTATGAATAAAATTCGACCTTGCTCGAATTAACTCACATTCGACCTCACTCGAATTAACTCACATTCGACCTCACTCAAATTAACTCATATTTGACCTCGTTCGATTTAATTATGAATAACATTCGACCTCGTTCGAATTAATTATGAATAACATTCGACCTCGCTCGAATTAACTCACATTCGACCTCGCTCGAAGACCTCGTTCGAATTAATTACGAGTCACATTCGACCTCACCCAAATTACCTCACATCAACCTCGTTTGAATTAGTAAAGAGTTATATTCGACCGCACTCAAATTCAGCTTATACTCAACCTAACTTGAGTCTGATTTACAAGTTAACTTCGTTTTAGTTAATTATGGTGGCATGGGACTTCACCCAAATTCAACCATGTCTAAGCTAGCACATACAGTCATAGTTCTTCTATCAAAGCAATCACTTAAAGAAAATGTTAAAAGAAAAAATAGAAGGCTCAAAAACGTAAAACGAGAACTATGATCATTACGATCCAAAAAGGTACCTTACAAGGGCCAGAAAGACACCTACAAAAACAAAATAAATACAAAGTACTACTCCACATCATCTCCACCTTCATCACTGCCGCTCTCTTCACTATCCGGGTACTCGTCATCATACCAAGCATCCTGCTCGGTCCCGTCTAGTTCACCCTTGTCACTATATGCCCTCGGCGTAGCAGGATCGAAACCACTGGCAACTCGAGCTTCACGCGCCTTAACACGAGCACCCTCAAACTCAACTTCAATAACTCTCTTTGCCGCCATCAAGTCCCTAAAAATATCCAACTGGGCCTCGACATGGATCCATTTCTCGTATGAGTCTCACGGCACATCAGGAAAGGAGGAAGTGTGATAGGAAGATGGTCGAGCCAACAGCTGCGCCTTCTCGGCCTCAAGAGTGGCGACCTGATCATTCAAATTGGAAACCTCTCCTTCAAGTCCACCAATCTTCTCATCGAGACTGCCCTCCCTAAGTGCGGTCGGCTCAACCTCACTCGCCCGTTTAGATCGAAGGACACGAATGACCTCCTCCGTCGCCACCACTCTTGAAAAAGATGCCTTCTGGGCGTCCTCGACCTGACCTAATTACGCCGTCTTTTCAACCAGCTCGTCACTAAAGTCATTAAACTGGGTCAAACTTTGCTCAAGTTCAGCCCACAGAGACGCCACCTGAGTCTGAAGATCTACACATTCTGCCGCAACCCCCCCTGCTCACCTCGAGATCGTCCTCCTTGGTACCTGAGAAATCCCTCGAGCTCACTGCATTTTGGGATGACCCTCACGAGCTCTTCGTCTTTCTGCTTCAGCTCGTACCTAAGAGACTGGAAGTTTCCATCCATACCGAGTTGAAGGCATAACTCACGATGTTTGGAGTGGTATTCACAGTACTTCGACTCCATTCTCTTGAAGATAGCCCTCCTCCTCTCTTCCCTACGGGCACACTCGATTTCAAAAATAACGGTCTAGAAAAGAGGAAACAGTAGAAAGAAGTTAGTGAAAATAAAATAGAAAAAGAGATGACGCAAAGAGCAGCAATCAGAATACTTGCCGCAGAGCCATTCCTTATATGCCCAATGATAGGGCGTCATTGTCTAATGTCTGTAATGTCCTATCCTCGGCATGGGAACAGAGCAGACCCAAGTCAGGGACTACACTCTCCGTGTGCTTCAAATGGTCTAGGTCGGGGGGATAATTATTCTATGAGTGGTCCCTGTCGCGCCTCCCTTTTTCCTCGCGAAATCGGATTTCGACATGTATTTGGGACAACTCCCTTCCTTTTGGGAGAGGGTTATGGAAAGTGAAGATTCACCACCTAATGGATTTATGATGCATTAGGGCACTTAATGCAAGTAACTCATGAAACCAGTCTACGTTACCAGAGATTGGGTAAGGGCTTGAAATTACCTTGAGGGGAAGGTGTTAGGCACCCCTCGAGGTCCACAATGGTGCGTCCCGACCAAACTCACTTAGTAAATTAGTCATTTAACAGATAAGCAATCTAAGCACACATATGTAAGTAAAATAAAAGGAGTTTAAAAGGTAATCAATCCAAGCACACATATGTATAAAGATGGGGAAGTCCTAATTTTGTTAGCCTATAGGATCACATCTGTACAATGCCCGATAATCCTTCCTCAACTAGAGGGGTTACACGTGGCATTAGTGCACATGTCATCATGTCCTTTTACTACCCAATTACCCCTCCCTTAGCGGTTATATAAGCGATTTTAATTAATGAACTCTAAGCGTGCTTTTCTTCCTTAGGGTCCCGGAGGTGTTTAGGACCTCTAATTTTAGGCAGTTCTAGACTCTCCTAAGCTGTTTAAAAGGGAAAATATAAGAGGCAACAAAGAACATATAGGACTCTCAAGTATGAAAATAATTAAGAGGGATCATGTTTACCTCCACACATAAACAAATAATTAGCACGTCTCAAACACAGATTTCAGAGAATTTCAGAAAGTCCTAGAACAGGATATCTAGGTGAGCATGACAAGCATAGAATATGCAGCATGGTTTTAAGATGAAGTGACATAAACCTAATCAGTTCGCCTACTGATTTTTAGAACCAGTTGAATCTGGGAAGTCACAAGTAAACAAAACATAGTTTTACAGCTTTATAAGACCTTAATTACCTAAGGCTTACATAGGCGTGAATCTGTAATACCCTATAAACATACAATCAGAACTCTGGGAATTTAGTTTTAAAACATTTTGAACTTATTAAGTCCTATAGGCATGCTAGTCTAGGTGCTGAATATCAAGAAATCGATTTCATACATATTTATCCTATAACATGGTGTCTAGGCGTTGGGGCTGCTTTTAAAGAACCCTTATAGACATGACGGTTACTGACTTAGGCGATGTAGACATGGTTTAAAGCGAATATAAACGCAACCCTAAAGCAGGATTTCTAATGCACATAAATAATGAACATTTTATTAGGCAGAATTTAGTAGTAACTTAATAACATCATTTTCTAGGTGATCACGATTATGCAGAAGCAGAATTTCATGATAAATGAGGTAATGAGCCTATAACATGTTGCCTAGTATGCCAAATGGTACTAAAAGCATGGTTTCTGATGCAAGTAAACATAGTATAAGACTAAAGTATAATTTCTAATGCAAGTAAACATAGTATAGACCTAAAGGCATGATTTCTACCCATTTTCTCCACAAAAGTCATATAGGAATCCCTCCCCTTTTTACTAATTTCCGCAATATCTGTTTACATAAATAGCTATTACAGACCAGAATTGAATGAATTACATAAATAAATATATGTTATACTATAGGGAGCCTGCAGATAGGCCCACAGTAAACCTGGAGACACCAGGTCTTCAAAACAGTCTCAGATACCAAGAGTCTCATAACCAATTGGATGTCCTGGTGTGTCAAAGTTCCCTAAATACCTCAGGGATCCCAGGCAATGCTCACACCAAGATCCTTAAATAGGGAAGTGATTATGTGCAGTGTGGAAAAGGCCAGCCCCAGTGTGCCAGAGTTCGGAGGAATCTCATGGATTCCCAGGCAGTACACACACTGGAGGGGCAGAACTTAAGAATCTAAGAGTAGAAGTGAGAGTGCTTGACATAGTTTTGAAAGAACTTGTTAAAGACAGTGTAGAGATAACACTTTTAGGAGTGAAAATGTTTTCAGGAATAGAAACCATTTTAGGAGGAAGCCAGGAGTGAAAAAATAGTTTTGAAATCAATTCTAAAAAGAACAAAGATTCAACATACAACCACACAACTCATAGTGCTCAGACTCACAACCATTCAGCAATCATCTTTAAAGACAGGGGTCAAGGGGTTAGGAACATAGAGAGCTTCACATCAGAAACACACGAACAAGGTATAAGGGAACATATGGAACAACAACTGTACAGAACAACTAGGAGTCTTGTGATTCAGAGATTTAACAAGTCAGTCATGGTAATAGGCAATTAAAATATATAGACAGAGCGTGGGAATAGTCATGTTGAATATAGGGGTGCATTAGTCATACCAATTAGGATCAATAAAATAAATTAGGAGTCTAAGACACTAACAAGAGGATGCTAGTTGAGGGGAGTAAACAGGAACTGAACAAACATGCAAACAAGACAAATGAGATCTAGGCATG
Organism: Nicotiana paniculata; assembly: GCA_005239505.1. Taxonomy (NCBI): domain Eukaryota; kingdom Viridiplantae; phylum Streptophyta; class Magnoliopsida; order Solanales; family Solanaceae; genus Nicotiana; species Nicotiana paniculata. The sequence continues at coordinate 52,243 of MDKI01144529.1, forward strand.
CTCGATTAAATACTTGAACTGGAGAGGGTAAAACCTAAACATACTGGGTAAAGCAGTAAACATGAAGACAATTAAATATATATCCAATTAACCAGTGCAGGAATAGGCATGGATTTACACAAAGGAACACATAAAGTTGAGTTTCAGAATCGAACTAGAGACATACCAGTTAAGGAAGCAAAGTGCAAAATGTAAAGCAAGTAGAGTTCCACTGTCTAGCCTTGGCTTTCAGCCGGCTAGACCAACAATTAGCACAGGTAGCAGAGAAAAAAGAGAGAAATTGAGAGTGTGTGTGTGTGTGTGTTCTGAACTAATTGTTTGTCCCCTTGAGAGGCAGAATAAGAGAGTATATATAGCACTTTAAGGGTAGGACACACAAGGTAAAAGAATCAGAAATCAGTCAACTAAGGGCAATAACAGGGTCACAAAATCAATCAATCATAAGGGAGTCCGGAATAGACCCCTTAATTATGGGTAATTGATCAACAGTAAAAACAAGAGAGTTTAATTAAGGCAATAATCCAAATCATACCAAATAAAGGATTAGTACAAATCACAAAATCATGCGGACGAGTAATTAAGGGAAGGGTGACCAATTAAAGTCATAAATAAGGAAACAAACTATGCACATGGATTCTAATCAGAGCAATTAACAAGAAACAATAAGTAAAATCTTCAAAGAGTACTAATTTTATAGGAAAAAATTATTTGAATCCTTAGATAGAAATCAACCAAGTAAGAATCCCGAAGGGTTCTGATTTTAACAAGAAAGAAATCGTTCAAATCCTTAACAGAAGTCAATCAAGTAGAAATCTCACAAAATACTGATTTTAACAGGGAGAATCATTCAAGCTCCTAAATAGAAATAAGTAAATAGGACTGGTTCACAGAGATAAGCACAATATGGAAATCCAAAAAATTGAAGAAATAAGTGTAACACAAAGAAACATACACGAGGATCAGTCAAGCTAGTAAAGAAACAATTAGTTTAAACACTAAAAAAGTTAGAAAGAAAACCTTTTTGAGAAATACTTAGGGAAAACCCTAATTTCAGAAGAAAGCAAATGCAATCGAAACAGTTAACCAAAACAGGAGATCTTCAAGGGAAAACACCAGATAATACTCGAACCGTTTCAGATCTACAAAGATCTAAACGGATTCGAGTAGTCGTAACTAGGGTTTTCAGAAAAACAATAGAGATGAAAGAAACTCAATCAAAACTATGGATTCGAACTAAAAATGGGAGGAAACCAATACTCACAAACGAGAAAGGCCATAGACACGCCCGTAAACAATTTTCAGGCAGAACCCGGTTGGCTTTCCTTGAGATCTCCTCAAGGAATCATGAAATCAAAGAGCCAGGGAGTATAGAGGACCAGTGGTGGTCGGAGGAGGCACGGAAACACCATAGCAAGGGTTTCTCGTTGGTGATGGCGATTAGGGTTAGAGGTGAGTTGAGAGAGAATGAAGGAGGAGGGATTCAAAGGCGGCCGAATTGAAGAAGTGATTAGGGGTTAATTATGGTAAGGTTTATTGTGGACCGTTGATCTAAAAGATCAACGGCCACGATTTGATGGGGGTTTGGGTCGGGTAGGTGCAGGGTGGGATTAAGGGTATTTGGGCTATGATTAAAATCTGGGCTGGGGGTAATAATATGGGCTAGGTCCGAAATTGAACCAAGTTAAAAGAGGCTACTTGTTAAATACCAACTTAATCGATAAAATAATTTGTAAAAATAGTTAGTAAATGATAAAAAATGATTTTTATGCATAAAAAAGATGAAAAAATAATTACTCAATATTTTTAAAAATACAATGAGCCATTTTCTGGTAAAATAATGCAATAATGTTCGCATGGGCTATAATTGCAAAGTTATTACAATTGTAATCCAAAAATGTAAATGTGGCTATTTGTGCAAATAGTTCGAGCTTAATATAAATATAAATATAAATAGTAGAATTAATTCATAAAATTGTTATAAAATCATTTCTGATGCAATTAATAATTATTTATATAAATAAAAATGCTGGGATAAATTAATTTTAAAATGTAGAAATTATGAAAAAATATCAATTGATGCTAGTGCGTAGTTTTGAAGGTATATATGCATTTAAAAATATTATAGGGAAAAATTGGGTATCAACAGCTGCCCCTCTTTACCTGGGAAGGATGAAAGAGTTGTCGGGTAAAGATATGATGGCCAATTTTGACCAAGCAAGGTATTTTAAGAGACATAGGCCGCACTCTGGTTTCCGAGCTGCCTGCATATCCCTGGTTTTACAGGAATGATTTCGTGTGTAGTTCTGGATTCATCGACGGAGTATACCGATGAAGTTACCACAATGCCGGTCACGGAATTTTGGGATAGGTGAGAAAAATGGTATGGTGAGTGGTCAGGTTTGAGATAGTTCGTAGAAACTGGAGCTGGATTTCTCCCGTTGGGGTAATGATTTCTCATCGGGTCACCTGCAAGTAAAGAGATACTATGAGCATATATTTTTGCGAAAATGTAAACATGATGCAGATTCCCTTCGGACCAGGAGAATTGTCGTTGGACGGTTGAGGATGACGTCTTTAGACCATGATGTCCTAAGCCATGAACTATTCAGTGAGGGATTCGCAGGCCATGAAATGATGTTCTCGGGCCATAAAAATGGTGCCTCCGAACCATGACGCCTTTGAATAATGATATGCAACTTTGAGAGATCCTCAGGCCATGGCATGGTGTCTTCCGGCTATGAGAATGATGCCTTTAGACTATGATGGCTTTGGACAAGTTGGCGATATTTTAGCCCATGAGACGCAATGATGATGTTAAGAGAAACAAGACAAGGCTTAATCTTGTGAAGTTGAGGGAAAAGCTTAGCCCGAAAGAAGAGCAAATAGATAGTGCCGGAGAAATAGCGCTTAGTCATCGGCAAATAGAAAGGCAATGATTGGCCTTATGAAAATATGGAGGCAGGGCTTAGCCTCATGCGGATGGAGACAGAGCTTAGTCTCATGCAAGATTCGGGACAGGGCTTAGTCCCATGCAAGTGAAGGCAGAGCTCAGCCTTATGCAAATATGGAGGCAGGGCTTAGCCTCATGCAGATGGAGACAGAGCTTAGTCTCATGCAATATTCGGGATAGGGCATAGTCCCATGCAAATGAAGGCAGAGCTTAGCCTTATCAAATATGGAGGCAAGGCTTAGCCTCATGCAGATGGAGACAGAGCTTAGTCTCATGCAAGATTCGGGACAAGGCCTAGTCCCACGCAAATGAAGGCAGAGCTTAGCCTTATCAAATATGGAGGCAAGGCTTAGCCTCATGCAGATGGAGACAGAGCTTAGTCTCATGCAAGATTCGGGATAGGGCTTAGTCCCACAGAGCTTAGCCTTATGAAAATATGGAGGTAGGGCTTAGCCTCATGAAGATGGAGACAGAGCTTAGTCTAATGCAAGATTCAGGACAGGGCTTAGTCCATTGCAAATAAAAGGCAGAGTTTAGCCTTATGCAAATATGGAGGCAGGGCTTAGCCTCATGCAGATGGAGACAAATCTTAGTCTCATGCAAGATTCGGGACAAGGCTTAGTCCCATGCAAATGAAGGTCGAGCTTAGACTTATGAAAAATATAATAAATAGCAGATGATAGCAAAGTTTTCTTAGCTGGTAGTAGATTTTAGTATCGCAGTTGCCATGAAGGTTGTGATTCCGAGGTGTGCATATTCTTCGTTCCTACGTTCAAAGAAAAATTGTGAGTTCTGTGAGAGGGGAGGTTGGTTCGTACCTCTGTCGGCTTGCTTGACTTGCTTTTCCTAGTTTAAAGATCCTGTTCAAATCATTGGGGGTAGCGTTTGCTAAACAGAGTTATTTCAAAAAGCAAGCATGCGTAGTTTTCAAAGTCATAGTAAAAAAAATGTTTTTTAGAAAATTGGTTAGATGAACCAGTGACTGTGACACGATCAGAGACATTGTCACTTCTCCTGCCGTGGAATTTTGAGGGTCCTCCTCAAAAAGTTTCCCCAGTTATATGGATAAATATCACGGATTGTTGTACATGTTGCGATCGACTGAACTTGCTTCAGAATTTTGAGGGTCCTCCTCAAAATTTTGCCCCAGTTTCTGATTGTGGGGGGAAATAAGATTTTTATTGAATTGTGACCGAACACACAGGGCTACCTACGTATCCCCTCTTAAATGGGAATCAGGTCGAGCGTAGTTCAATTTACATCATTTGCAGAAACATAAATAATTACACATAGTATCGCTTGACTGCATCTGGATTGATTGGTTTTGGCCAGACTTCTCCGTCCATTTATGCGAGTATGAGGGCTCCTCCCATCAATACTCTGTGAACCATGTAAGGACCTTGCCAATTGGAATAAAATTTCCCTTTGGCTTCATCTTGGTGCAGGAAGATCTTCTTCAACACCAGCTGCCCCGGTGTAAACTGTCTTGGCTTGACCCTTTTGTTGAAAGCTCTGGATATTCTATTCTCATAAACCTGGCCGTGACATACTTCATTCATCCTCTTTCCGTCTGTGAGGTCTATCTGCTCATAACGGTTCCTTATCCATTCTACATCACTAAGCTCAGCTTCCTATATGATCCTCAAAGAAGGAATCTCCACTTCGGCAGAAATTAAAGCTTCAGCACCGTAAACCAGTAAGTAGGGAGTTGCCCCGGTTGATGTGTGGATTGTGGTACGGTATCCCAGTAAAGCAAATGGTAGCTTCTCGTGCCATTGTTTGTGATTTTCTACCATCTTTCTCAGTATCTTCTTGATATTTTTGTTGACAGCTTCTATAGCTCCATTCATTTGAGGTCTATAGGCTGTGAAATTCTTGTTCTTAATTTTGAAGGTCTCACACATGTATTTCATCAGATCACTGTTGAGATTGGCGGCATTTTCAGTGATGATGGACTCCAAAATTCCGAATCGGCAAACAATCCGGTCGCGGACAAAATCTGCCATGGCTTTCTTAGTCACTGCCTTGTAAGATGCTGCTTCGGCCCATTTGGTGAAGCAATCAATAGCTACCAAGATGAACCGATGCCCATTTGAGGCGGTGGGCTCGATTGGACCAATGCCATCCATTCCCTAGGCGGCGAATGGCCAAGGTGAGCTTGTTGCATTGAGCTTATTTAGCGGCACTTTTATCATATCTGCATGTACTTGACATTGGTAGCATTTTTGGACATACCAGATGCAATTTGTTTCCATGGTGATCCAGAAATAACCGGCCCTGAGTATCTTCTTAGCCAAGACAAAGCCATTCATATGCGGGCCGCAGGTTCCGGCATGTATCTCTTCTAGTAACTTAGAAGATTCTTTCACGTCGATACACCTTAACAATCCCAAATCAGGAGTTCTTCTATATAAGGTTCCTCCATTGTGGAAGAAATTGTTGGACAATCTCCGAAGCGTGCGTTTTTTAGTATGGTTTGCATGCTCTAGGTATTCCCCTTTTGTCAGATACCTTTTGATGTCGTGGAACCAAGGCTTCCCATCTGTTTCTTCTTTGACATGAGCACAATATTCCAACTGATTATGGATCCTTACTGGGATAGGATCAATAAAGTTCTTGTCTGGATGTTGTATCATTGATGACAAAGTGGCCAATGCATCGACAAACTCGTTCTGAACCTTGGTTACATGCCGAAACTCTATCTTCGTGAACCTCTTTCTCAATTCCTGCACATGGTGCAGATATGCCAGTATCTTGGAATTCTTGGTGGCCCATTCTCCTTGTACCTGGTGCACAAGCAAATCTGAATCGCCGATTACCACAACTCCTGAATATTCATGTTGATGGCCATGTTGAGTCCTAGGATGCAAGATTCATACTCTACCACGTTGTTGGTGCAGGGAAATCTGAGTATAGCAGATACCGGGTAATCATGGCCAGTTTCTGATACCAAGACTGCTCCAATACCGACTCCTTTGAAATTTTCTGCTCCGTCAAAGAACATCCTCCAACCATCGTATGATTCAACAATATCCTCCCCTATGGATAGCACTTCTTCATCGGGAAAATACATTTTCAGGGGTTCGTATTCTCCTTCCACAGGGTTTTCAACAAGATGATCTGCCAGTGCCTGTCCTTTGACTGCTTTCTGAGTTACATAAACAATGTCGAACTCAATCAACAAGATTTTCCACTTAGCCAGCTTGCCAGTGGGCATAGGTTTTCTGAAAGATATATTTCAGGGGATCCATCCTTGACATGAGGTACGTTGTGTAAGCACAGAAGTAATGCCTCAGCTTTTGAGCTATCCAGGTCAGGGCGCAACATGTACATTCCAATAGAGAGTACCACACTTCATATGGAGTGAATTTATTACTCAGGTAATAGATAGCTTGTTCCTTTCTCCCTGTCTCGTCGTGCTGTCCCAGAATGCAACCGAAGGCTCCATCTTACACTACGAGGTAGAGTAGCAAAGGTTTGCCTTGCTCTGGCAGGACATAAAATTGTCGTGTTGATATGTACTTCTTGATTTTGTTGAAAGCCCTTTGCCAATCCTCGGTCCAAACAGTTGCAGCATCTTTCTTCAACATCTTGAAAATTGGCTCACATATGACTGTGGACTGGGCTATGAACCGGCTGATGTAGTTTAGCCGTCCTAGAAAACTCATTACATCTTTCTTACTCTTCGGCGGTGATAGCTCCTGGATGGATTTGACTTTTGATGGATCTAATTTTATCCCTCGGCGGCTGACAATAAACCCAAGTAACTTTCCGGCAGGGACCCTGAATGCACACTTTGCAGGGTTTAATTTTAGGTTGTACTTCTGCAGTCTGTCGAAGAACTTCCTCAAATCTGCTATATGATCTATGGCTTTATTGGATTTGATGATGACGTCGTCCACATACACCTCGATCTCCTTATGTATCATGTCATGAAAAATGGTAGTCATAGCCATCATGTAGGTGGCCCCAGCATTCTTTAGACCGAATGGCATCATCTTGTAACAATACACCCCCCATGGTGTAATGAAGGTTGTTTCTCTGCGTCTTCTTCATCCATCCAAATCTGATGATAACCGGCGAAGAAATCTACAAAGGACTGGAGTTCATGCTTGGCGCAATTGTCGATCGGAATGTGTATGTTTGGTAGCGGGAAATCATCCTTGGGACTTGCTTTGTTTAGATCCCGATAATCAACACAGACTCTGACTTTCCCATCTTTCTTTGGAACTAGCACAATGTTGGCTAACCAAGTTGGGTATTCAACTACCTTTAGGACCTTGGCCTTGATTTGTTTGGTGACCTCCTCTTTGATTTTCAGACTCATATCAGGCTTGATTTTCCTGAGTTTCTACTTTACTGGTGGACACATTGGGTTTGTTGGAAACTTGTGAGCCACAATATATGTACTTAACCCGGTCATATCATCATATGACCATGAAAAGATGTCCTCATACTCTTTCAGGAACTGTGTGTACTCTTCTTTTTTTTATGGTGATAAGTGAATGTTGATGTGGGTCTCCTTGACAGTTTCAGAATCTCCTAAGTTGATTATCTTAGTTTCGTCCAGGTTGGACTTGGGCTTGTTCTCAAAATTATCTACTTCCCTGAAGATTTGCTCGGGTATGACATCCTCTTCTTCTGAATCACTATTTTTTTTTGCGTTGTCTCATTACATGTCACAGTTGTCAGTTCATCAGGACAGGAAATAGTAATGTTTTATAGTTAAAGATATGAGAGAAAATGATAATAATAAATATCGACCCATTGAAACATAAAAGCAATTTTCAATAATTTAAACAATGTTTTTTGAACCTTGGAGGTGTTATTTAAAACAAATGCAAAAAGGGAAATCATTTTCTTAGAAAACAACAAAATAAACACTGTTGTTCAGCCTTGCTACCCCGGGACTCGTCGGGCCCTGGATGGTCTGACAGTCCAATTCTTGAGGAATGATTCTTTCTCCACAGCTCGGATGGTAGGGCCTTCCTCCTCCTCGACAATTACACAATAGTCCGTGTCATCATCCTCTAGGAACAAGTTCCTCAAGGCGGCTAGTACTTCTTCCTCCTCTGATCCCTCTATGATGTCGGACTGCTGGAAGGTCTAACTCAGGTGTGGTACAGGCTACTCAAGTGGATAGTACGGCTCACGCCATGGTGGTGACCAGTCATTGTATCCTTGCCTGGTGTACTGATACCCTAGCCCAAAGGTTGTACCATGATGTTTCAACTGTATTGGCTTGGAGATACCCTGAAGGTTTTTGCCGAGACCCTTGCCGAGTTCATATCCTTTCCATGCTTGTATACTTCCTATCTTGTTTCTCCACTACTTATCTATCTCAATTTCATTGACCCGCTTGATGTGATGGTAAGTATCTCCCCCGAGCCTTCTTCTATTCTCAACCATCGGGATAGTCTGACAGTTGTAAAAGAGGTTGCTCCCATCTCCGTGGATAATCACCTTTTGATGGTTTCATTTGAACTTCACTGCCTGATGAAAAGTTGATGCCACAGCCCTAACATCGTGTATCCATGTCCGTCCCAACAATAAATTATAGGATGCGGATATGTCCAGTACCTGAAACTCGACATCAAACCATGTAGGACCCATCCCTAAACAAAGATTGATTTCCCCAATGGTAGCCCTCTGAGACCCGTTAAATGCCTTCATGTTCATGGTCCCTTCTCGTATTTCATACAGGCCTTTGCCCAGCCTCTTCAGTGTTGCCAATGGGAAAATTTTGAGACTGGATCCCCCATCTATCAGAACCCTGGCAATGAAATTGTCCTCGCATTGCACGGTAATATGTAGTGCCCTGTTATGATTCAAACCCTCGGGTGGCAGCTCGTCCTCGTGGAGGGTGATTTTGTGACTTGCCAGCACCTGTCCCACCATATTGGCCATTTCTCCGCCAGTGATGTTGTTAGGTACATATGCCTCACTTAACACCTTTAAGAGAGCATTCTTGTGCACTTCCGAATTTTGTAGCAGTGACAGGATAGATATCTGAGCAGGAGTCTTGTTCAAATGATCTGTGATGGAATACTCTTTTGCTTTCACTTTCCTCCAAAGGTCGTCCGGGCCTGTTTCAATAACGGGTGGTCTGTTAGAAGCCTGCTTACTGGATTCTCCCAAATGCTCTGGTTTATAAACTCTTCGTGTTCTGGTCATCCTTTGCGCAACGCCGGATTCTTCTATTTTGTTCTTTCATCTTCTTCTAGTTGGCCACATAATCCCAAGGTATAGCCTTAGTGTTGAAAGGCGGTGTGGTTGACACAATCACTGTGAAAGACGTGGTTACTTCCACCTCGAATGGAACATGCACAGTTGCGGGGGGTGCTATCTCAACTTCAAATGGAACTGATACATCTATCTCAACCTCCACCGGAGGCTGTATTTGTATTTTAATAGGATTGAGTGTGCCTGCGAGTTTCTTAGGATTGTCACCCTCTTTGATAAGCCCAATCGATTCCTCAGGATCTCATTCCTCATCGGTCTATATCACACTGACACCTTCACCCCTATGATCTGGGAGGGGGTTGTTGCAGACGTTGGGTGTAGCTTCTTTGGCCTGAATGACCTTATTATCAATCAAGGCCTGGATCTTGTCCTTCAGTGTTCGACACTCGTCAATGGTGTGCCCTTTCATGCCAGAATATATGCACATGTATTATTCGGGTTGACCCATTGGGATGGATTCTCCACGGTCGCAGCAGGGATATAAGTGACATAACCATCAACCTTCATCCTTTCATACAACTGGGCAATGGGTTCGGCAATGGCAGTGTATTGTCTAGGTGGTATGCGGTCAAAGTTAGGCCGAGGTCTTGGGTAGTTTGGGCGGGTTGGAGGTGACTGAAAGTGAGAGAATTGGGAGTTATATGTGTGATAAACAATGGCTGGTTGGGAATATCTGGGAGGTGATGGTTGATATGTGGGCGGAGGTGCTTGGTATGTAAGTGGGGAGGTTCGATATACAAGTGGAGTTTTGGGTCCTTGGGCGACCATTACTGTTCGCATCTTTTTTATTCGATATACCTCCTGACTGCAATGCTTTGTTTGTGGCCTGCAATGCTTCAAAGTTTGTCACCATACCGATTTTAATGTCATCTTTAATCCTTTTTCCGATTTTTATGATATCAGAGAACTTGTTGTTTTCAATAACCATCAATCTCTCATAGTACTGTGGATCTTTTGCTCTGACGAAGAACTTGTTCATCTGTTGTTCATTCAATGTTGGCCTGACTTTGGCTGCTTCTGACCTCCAACGAGTGGAATATTCGTGAAAGGTCTCAGTGGGCTTCTTCTTTAAGTTCTGAATGTAGAAGACATTCGGTGCATCCTCTGTGTTAAACCTGAATCTGTCCATGAGGTCAGACGCCATACTCACCTAATTGGCCCACTATGGGATCCTGGCTGATGTACCAGGACAAAGCATCTCCCGTAAGGCTCCTCATAAAAAGCTTCATTCGGATCTTTTCATCCTTTCCGACCCCTACAAGCTTGTCGCAATAAGTCCACAGGTGAACCCTAGGATCACCTATTCCGTCAAACATTTCTAACTTGGGAGGTTTGTAACCCTCCGATAGTTCTACATCCGGTTGTATGCACATGTCTTCATAATTTAGACCTTCTATGTCTTTGACTTCTTCGATGCCTTGAACCCGACTTGTCAATTTTTTGAGCTCTTCAGTCGGGTTCTTAATGAGCAGGTCCTTTTCAGCAGATTCCGGTGCATAGGATATGGGCTGAGTGGAATGAGGTAGGGTCTCTACATATATGGGGTTGTTTTGGTGACCTGGAGTTTGAGTACAGTGGTGATCATTGGTGGAATTTTAGGGTTCAGGAATGACTGGTGGAGTATTTTGTGGAGTATGGTAGGTGTTTTGCTGGTACTGTGGTAGGAAAGTTTGATTTTGTGGTGGGGTTGTATAATGGTGAGGTGCAGGAGGATTCTGTGGGCGTTTGTTGGGTGTGTTTTGCGGTGGTGCGGGGTTCTGAGTTTTTGAATGGTTGACATCGAGGATATTGAGTGTGAGGGATAGATTTGCTAGTTTGGACCTGCTCGAGCTCACCCTGGAGTTCTAGTATTTTCTGCTCAAGTCGTGATACCACATCATTTGGGACCTGAGTACTTGGGCCATCAGAAGCTTCTGCATGTTCAACATGTGTGCTGTTGTCTCTTCTGGTGTTGTTCAAATCATCCATCTTTTCTTTCCCTTTGCCTTTTGGCGGACTTGGAGGAGGAGAAGGTGGAGGGCCTCTGGATCTAGTATGATAAGCTGATGATGCCAGTATGCGCGAACCAACCTTTGGGTAATGGGAATAATCAAAAGAAAGAAAGAAAAACAAAAAGGTAGCCAAGTCAGTAAGAGTTCTAAAAAGAGTATTTTGCGGTATTTAAACACATATTTCGGAATTTAAATTCATGTCCTATTTTGGGAGCCTCATTGTGCCCGAGGTAAGCCTAGCGACAAGTTGTTTTGGAGAATTTAGATGCCAATAATTGCCTCATTTCATTAATATAAAAATAGATGAATCCAACACGACACTAAAATAAAAAGATAAGTCACTACTGGCACTTGGCCTTATTACATTTAGGAAAGACAGGTAAATCTAATCTACTTGGTCCTAGAAGGATCTTCCCCAGGCTTGATCTTTCTGACTCCACCAATCAGGACCCCTAGTTCGCGCATTCCCAACAATAGGTATATTCTTGCCAAATGTCCTCCCTCGCTTCCTTCAGCATTCTGGTAGTCAGGGACCCTCTTTCTTGTCTTTCTTCTAGCTCCATCAAACCCTATTCCAGATATTCTACCCTTTCATTGGAGGTGATAGCCATTTCCCTCCATTCTCTGATTAGTCTCTTGTCTGTCTCGTGTATCTCCTGATGTTCAGCCTCGGAGTCATGAATCCTCTTGCGCAACTTGTTGTACTTTACTTGGGTTTCTGCATCTTCGTCTATGACCCTGTTTCCCCGACCGATTCATGGCTCAACTTTCCCAGCTAAGTTATCCTCCAACCATGTCGGGTAAAAGGGTGCATGTCCCGCATGATACCTGTCTGGCTCAATGGTGTCTTTTTCCAAAATAATCTTTGAGTGCCACATATGCTGAGCTTGACACTTGTAAGGGATGTCGTCATCCTGAAAATCTACCCGGAAATGACCTATCTTTGCGAGCCTCGGTATGATCTGCTTGGTGCCTGCCTGCCTCATAACCCTGATGGGAACATAAGAGTATATTCCTCTTAACTCGATCAACAATAAGTGAGGAGCATCCCTTGACCTAGGGAACCATTCAAACGTCCACTAAAACTGATTCTCAGTCAAATTGTCGAAGAACTCCACCCATTCCTTAGCACTCTCTGGTTGAGCAAACATGTCTGTTTAGGGTGATGGAAGGAAATATGGCCATTCCACGCCCTTCGTGGAAACTCTTTTCGATATTGCACAAAACATTGTTGCGTCTGTTGGGATTATGGAAACCCGGTAGACTTTTGGATAAGGCTTATCTTAAAGGGTTATTATGTGGACAATATACTAACCCGGATAGGTTTGACCATGATGCATGTACAATTATAATCAGAGTAAGGTTGCGATGAGGGTCTATACTGGTACCCTCAAGCGGACAACTTGAGGGGGAAAGGAACGGAACTGTCTATTGCACCATTGATCGACTAGTTTTACCGCAAATAAGCCTTTCCAAATTTAAAGGGTGATATATAGGAAGAGCGCAACCACTCATCAAGTGTTGCTAAATGATTGATTACTTACGAGTGGAATATGATGTTGAGCATGACTTATGCAGCAGTAAATAGCATGTTGTCACATATTTGCACGTTAGGAAAATAATAAATGCGTTATTTAAAAATTGAAAGACGTTTAAGGAAGAAAACAAATAAATAAGTCAGTTTCCGCAGTAAAAGAATCATAAATGCTCAAAAGGGGTAATTAAATTCACATAAGGGGAAAGGGAAATGGTGCGCACATATTAGCAAAATAAGCATGCTTAAGACTAATTTACAAAAATCAAGTTGTTATGGTAAAAGCATAAAGTCCCCACCAGAGTCAACATGCTGTCGCGCACCCCTTTTGTTACATCCCGCATTTTCGTATGTTAAAGTTTCATCGTAAGTTAATCGACATAAGTTCGGAGATGGGATTATTTTGAGATTTTAAGCATTAAGCTATTTCAAATAAGTGATAAGTAAATTCGTGAAGGTGAGAGGGGAAGCAAGTCAAGAAATGAATTTTCGTCCAAGTTTGGCATGCCGGGATAAAATACAGCCCGAGCTAAAATACTCGGTATTTATGGACTAGTGTCATACGACGTACCACATAACCATGATAGTAAGGTGTATAAGGTATGTGAAAAGTGAGTAGTATTTTAAGTAAGTGGGAATAATTCTCATATGTGGATAATTGATTAATTATTGGGTAATGAGGCATTACCTAGTTAATTAATAACTAGTGGTGGATTAATTAAAAACTTTGGATAATGACTAAACCCAAAAACGTGGTGGCCCATTTAAATACACTAAATGACTCATGTCTGGGATGAAAGGTGTCCATTTAAGTGTCATACACATGACACCTAAGTATATTGGAAGCTTGGACTTTAAATGATCAAACGGTGATCATATAACTTTCTTTTCAGAAGTCCAAAGACAATGAATTCATACACTCAATTTGTTGCCTCTAAAAGGATGGGCATATGTGATCCAATCCATCAAACTGGAATGTGGGGAGATTTCAAAGCCAACAGCTACCCAGATACGACGGCAACCTTAATTCTTGAAGTCGATAATTTTCTAGAGAACGAAATGCCTATTATGGAGAAAAGACTACACAATGAGACAGAGGAACTTTCACATGGAACAGTTGGAACGTCTAACATGTATGTTAAGGCCATACCTCATTTCCTTTTGGCATGATCCAAATTATACAGAAGAAATGAGCAAATGCACAATTTCCATACATGACTCTATTCATAGAAATATTAGAGATGCTTACATTCTTGATTCCCCGTGTGTCATATTATTCTATCATTTGTTCATGGGTTTCAAAAAATACGTAACCTGATAAAGTTTATTTCATTTGGTCAAAGTTTTTCCACTAAAAGAATACTGATTGATATAAGATTTTCAAGTTTGTACTTCAGAATTTTCTCAAATTCTAGCAGAAACATTTCATCTTTTAATTTACCTGACAAATTATATATCTGTGTGTTTTAACATCAAGGCTATTAAAAAAATAGTTATTTCTGTACCTGCCAACAATTGGATTTTTAGTTTCCCGCTATCTTAGTCCCTGCTCATGATTGAAAGCATGATACATGTGAATTTGGAAATCCCCAATCCAATGTCTCAATAGAATTCTGAAAAAAAAAAGAAATTCCTTTTGAAGACGACAATTAAGGTATAATGGTCTTATGACGTACCGAGAAATTTTATTAACGTATTTTATATGCACTTCATGCATGTATACATGCACATTGACCCATGACCATACGGCGTATATGCGTATATATATGTATAGATATGTATATGAGATATGGGAAAGGTTATGGCGTTATATACACACCACCACCTGATCAGCTGGTATACGTTGATGATTTTGCCAACAGTGGACGAGATGATATGATGGGATGCCCTCTGAGGCCTGATGATGTTATGAAACATGTGCCTATGCACGACATGACATTCATATGCATATGCATGACGCTAAAAGTAATTTATGATTTACAAAGTTATTCAGACTTACAGGTTGAGGCATGTACTCTATATGTCATCTATGTCTCTTATGTATTTATTTATGTGCCTTACATACTCGGTAATTATTCGTACTAACGTCCCTTTTGCCTAGGGACGCTGCATTTCATGCCCGCAGGTCTCGATAGACAGGTCGAGAGTCCTCCAAGTAGGCTATCGGCTCAGCGGAAGGTGTTGGTGCACTCCATTTGCTCCGGAGTTGCTTATGTGGTCAGTAAAATTAGGACATGTAATTATTAGCATGGCGGGACCCTGTCCCGACCTGTATGATGTTTATGTACTCTTAGAGGCTTGTAGACATATGTCGTGTACGTGAAAGATTGTACGGCCTTGTCGGCCTATTCTTTGAGTTTATAAATGATTATGTTGGCCTATTAGGCTCGTATGCCACGTGTATATGATAATGTAATAAGAAAGATACGTTACGTTGGTGCTCGGTTTAGTAAGGTACCGGGTGACCGTCGCGGCCCATCGATTTGGGTCGTGGAACCTTTTTCCTCACGAAATCGGGTTTCGACATTCGTTTGGGAAACTCCCTTCCTTTTGGGAGAGGAACTCAATTTTTGCAGCATGCTTATGATGGATGAATATGAGGTATTCACCAAATCATGTGTATACTAAGATGTGTAAGCTTCTTGATAAGAATTCCTGAGGCAAGCATGTCTATCCACTTTTACGATAAAAAAAAAGGAAAAAGAGAATCGGAAGGTAGACATAAGTTCCAGCAAGTAACAGAAGCAAGGTGAAAAAGGGTACGAGGTACCCAGTTATGAAGATTATCGGTATTTTCAACTCATGTAGAAAGATATAAGCATTTTGTATTACCTTCAATAGTAACAGAGGTATGTACAATTGGTCACACCTATTCCAGTTATGCCCTATGGGGGTTAACAGAAGTAGTATAAGAGGAGGACGGGATATCAGGATCCGGTGGGGTTAGAGTAAACCAAAATGATGTATGGATTGTTTGTTCTGTTGACATTTCCAAAGGATATTGCAAATGTTCTAATAGATCTCTTTATGAGACAACCATATGGTGCATTCTAAAATAGTACATCTAGATATGAGTACTTCAAAGGTAGGCACTGGAAGTCTTGAAGGGATCAATATTACCTTAGTATGACTCCCGTCTCTAGTAGAGCGAGAATGCTTGGCAACTCAAGAAGCCAATGGATGGAGAAAGAGGGGCTAAAAGCAAGAGAATGTTTTGTTCGAGTTTTTGGAATAAAGTGATAGACATAAATGCTAGCAGAAAAATAAGAAGAGAGTCAATGAAGCATTATGGGTAAAATGTGGTACATGGATGACATCGGTAGAAAAAAAATGATAGTATTACATAGTCTATAGTCAAGTGAAAGAAAAACAAGAGTTGACAGGCCTTGAGACAACAAAAAGAGTATAGGCCATAAAGTCATATCCTCAATTCAAAAAAAATAATAAGTTCGTGACTCCAACACAACTACTGGAAGGAAAAGTTAGACCCCAGAATAATAGAAATCAGTATGGACAGGTGAACAAGGTAAACTAAACATGAATTAAGGATTGAGTGATTTGATAATGGTCGGCATCATGAGAATTTCAGATTGCATTCCGGCCATAATAGAATGGAAAACAGAATAAGATTCATAAGCAATTCAGAGAAAGGTCATTCAGGAAGACGCTTCCCTAAAGCAGGCAATATGAGCAAAGTTAAGCTTAAGGGACTGTATGTGCCAGTGCGCTAAGTGTCACCATCGCGAGTAAGGGAATTTATTATCCTTGGTATAGAAGGACCTCAAGGTGAGTAAAGATCAGTAATGTTGTGAAACGACGCTAAATATGAAGAGGTAAAACATCTATAGGTAGATCCTTGTGGCTTAAGCTCTTAGTACTCCCTAAAGGGGGGAATATGGAGTGATGTGGCATTAAGTTAGAATTAAGTGGTTCTAGTGAATATGGAGTGGTAAAGGAAGAATGCGATAAAAATGAAAAAGGAATGAGATGGAACTTACCCAAATCCTACAGATACGCTACGATTCCGGAATATTGTGCAAGCACGACATCAAGGAGAAGAAGTAAAGGTTCCTGCTCGAGCTATTATTAATAAATAAGAAGCTAGTGCGAGAAGTAAGTTAAGACAAAGGAAATAACCCAAGAAAGATTATGCGGAATATTGATATGAGAATGGGCCAACGAGTAGTTAGTAATTGATCAGGAAGAGCCCAATTATGGCTAAGCGGGAGGTTACAGACGGGTCAGCAGATCACGTAAG
The DNA here is from genome assembly GCA_005239505.1 of Nicotiana paniculata. Classification (NCBI taxonomy): domain Eukaryota; kingdom Viridiplantae; phylum Streptophyta; class Magnoliopsida; order Solanales; family Solanaceae; genus Nicotiana; species Nicotiana paniculata. The sequence goes on from MDKI01144529.1 coordinate 69,219, forward strand.
ATAAACATAGTAAAACCAACATGGAGAATTAGGTAGTTAAAGGTGCCGTATGAGTGTTACAGGGATAAAAGAAAGTGCCATTGGGAAGGCAGTCAAAATATTAGTTCAGAAGCAACCCTACAACCACAAGGGCATGGAGGTAAACAACTACGGATGATTATAGGCAAGGAAGGACATCAAAAAGGTCCGTAATAAGATCATAGCTTTACGAGAGTCAAAGGTTCTCCCTAAGTACTACAACAAAAGACTAGCTGAGGAGAAAGAAGGCTTCAACCTAAGAACAACAACCTAAAGAAGAAATGGTCAGGTAACAACAGTCTCGCAACAACATTGTAAGCACTCCAAAGGAAAGTGGCACCTATCGTGGCTAATGAACATGAAGTAAAATTAAAAGTAATACTTGAATATCATATGAGTTGTATGAAAAAATTGGCAAATGTGGGCACTAATCTAAGCTAAGTATGGACGCAACAAGGGGGCAGAAAGACCAGGAAAAGTAATAGCTTACGTTGAAAGAAAGCTAAGATGGAAGGAAGAAGGTCTTAGATCAATGATCCAGAGTTAGTTATGTTATGAATGCACTCAAGATTTCAGAGTATTATCCATGCAACATATATGTTGGCAATCGTACAGCCGTAAAAGATAAGTTAAAAGAAAGAATTAAGTTCAGGTCATGGACAAAGGAATGAATTGTTAGATGATGGTATCATGGATATTCCATAGCGTCCATGAAAGGCTAAAGTAATACCATGAGCCGCATATCGAAAGATAGATTAAGCATAAAGGCTGATCAAAAGGATAATGAAACTAAAGAGTTACATCAACAAAGTAAATTAGGAATTTGATTACTGAACCTAGAAAATTATAGACCTCGTGATTGAGAACATTGCAGAATCTCCCTTAATATAAGAGGAACAAGAGAGATAGTACTACAACCATATTCTATAATGGCTCTATGATAAAGCCAGTTAGAAGAGTACCAACCTCATAAGAAGTCAGTATGAAGCTCCCACCGGATTGTGTATGCACTAGAGGTGCAAGTATTATAATAGAGCTTCAAGTTGTGGATGTGAATTATACCTATGTGGAAGGAAGGTTATCAAAAATATAGAATAATGTGAGGCAATATTTTAAGGTAAGTAAGGTAAAGATGGTCAACATACGAGTTACTCAAAAGCAGAAGGTTGTGAATAGTTCATACTGCGGATAGAGGGCTAGAATCGTGGGTATTCAGCATCCAGGAATGATAGCGGCATCTTCAGTGGTATATCTTCCAGCCTATGATTTCTAGGTACTGAGAGGTCTAGTTAAGAGAGTAACGAAGAGTTAGATATGGTGTGATGTCTCGGATGATGCTCCATAATAACACAAGGAAACCTATGATGCAAGCAATTTAAAAGAAGGATGCGAGTAATATAAATAGATATGTGTAGATCGCAAGCTAAAGTATGGTAAAACGACAAGGTTTTAGGAAGACATGAGTAAGGATAAGAAAGGGCAAGTGAGAAAGTGACGAGAATGGATAAGTCCTCAAGATTAAGCCCACGAAAACAAGAAGAGCTGATGATTCCTCTAAGTTATACAAAGCTCAATATAGCCTAAATGGACTCAATGAGTCTAAGACTAATGGCATTTAGAAAAGATGGAACGCTACCCTGGTAGTAGAATGAAGGTGTAATTGTGATAGAGAAAGGATGACATTTGGGTCTTCGATTAAGTAATGATTTCATGAATTGTACAGGATTAAAATACCCACGTAAAGTAAATCACACGGGGATACTATGAAATACGATTATGGAAGTATGGTATCGTATTTTCCCCCCAGGTGGATCAAGACAATCACTCCAGATGTCCTAGATGAGACGTGGACCCTAGAAGCAATGTATTACGTAAAAAGTTTCAATTCTTCAAGTGGTGAATGGTAGATCAACATTGAGGTGAATCAACAGTGAAAGGATACAAGTTACAAAGTATGACATGAGATTAGGCCCATCATTCTTAAGATGAACGGTAATGAAGAAGCATTAAAGGACTAAGATTTATACCTATAGGATAAGAAACAAAAGTAACCTAGAGTTTGGTGGTATACCTCAGTAACGATAAATTGAAGTAAGAGTTATGGTAGTATGGCCTACCTTGATGCAGTCAAGTCATACGAATGGATAAACGAGTCTATGAAATAAGGTATAGCAATATTCGTAAGTTCAACAAATTATTGAGCGAAGAACTTTAGTATACCTATGGATGCCCAGAGGGACATCTTATTAAGCTTTTTATATATTTACAAAGTAAGGCCTAGAAATTGGATAAAAGATGGAGGTAAAAGGAGAGAAGAGACACATAAGCACACTTACAAGGTCAGAGTCGTACAGGCTTCATGATAGAATGTAGCAACAATTACGAGACTAGAAGGATTCCGATCATAAGTCGTGGTTTAAGAAAGAGGCATAAGAGGGGAATGCCCTGGCCTTTGGATTTAATCACAAAACAGTTGTCTAGATGGCAAGGAGAGTAATAAAGTATTCTGAAGACATAGGCTATGAAAATGATAACAACACCAGTCAACATTCGAGGACGAATGCTCCAAAATAGGGAATGATGTTACATCCCGCATTTTTGTATGTTAAAGTTTCATCGTAAGTTAATCGACATAAGTTCGAAGATGGGATTATTTTGAGATTTTAAGCATTAAGCTATTTCAAAAAAAGTGATAAGTAAATTCGTGAAGGTGAGAGGGGAAGCAAGTCAAAGAAAATGAATTTTCGTCCAAGTTTGGCATGTCGGGATAAAATACAGCCCGAGCTAAAATACTCGATATTTATGGACTAGTGCCATACGACGTACCACATAACCATGATAGTAAGGTGTATAAGGTATGTGAAAAGTGAGTAGTATTTTAAGTAAGTGGGAATAATTCTCAATTATGTGCATAATTGATTAATTATTGGGTAATGGGGCATAACCTAGTTAATCAATAACTAGTGGTGAATTAATTAAAAAACTTTGGATAATGACTAAACCCAAAAACGTGGCAGCCCATTGAATAAACTAAATGACTCATGTCTTGGGATGAAAGGTGTCCATTTAAGTGTCATACACATGACACCTAAATATATTGGAAGCTTGACCTTTAAATGATCAAAAGGTGATCATATAACTTTCTTTTCAAAAGTCTAAAGACAATGAATTCACACACTCAATTCGTTGCCTCTAAAAGGATAGGCATATGTGATCCAATCCATCAAATTGGAATGTGGGGAGATTTCAAAGTCAGCAACTACTCAGATACGACGGCAACCTTGATTCTTGAAGTCGAGAATTGTCTAGAGAACGAAACGCCTATTATGGAGAAAAGACTACACAATGAGACAGAGGAACTTTCACATGGAACAGTTGGAACGTCTAACAGGTATGTTAAGGACATCCCTTCTTTCCTTTTGGCATGATCCAAATTATACAGAAGAAACGAGCAAATGCACAATTTCCATACATGTCTCTATTCATAGAAATATTAGAGATGTTTACATTATTGATTCCCCGTGTGTCATATTATTCTATCATCTGTTCATGGGTTTCAAAAAATACGTAACCTGATAAAGTTTATTTCATTTGGTCAAAGTTTTTCCACTAAAAGAATACTGATTGATCTAAGATTTTCAAGTTTGTACTTCAGAATTTTCTCAAATTCTAGCAGAAACATTTCATCTTTTATTTTACCTGACAAATTATATATTTGTGTGTTTTAACATCAAGGCTATTAAAAACATAGTTATTTCTGTACCTGCCACCAATTGGATTTTTAGTTTCCCGCTATCTTATTCCCTTCTCATGATTGAAAGCATGATACATGTGAATTTGGAAATCCCCAATCCAATGTCTCAATAGAATTCTGGAAAAAAAAAAAAAGAAATTCCTTCTGAAGACGACAATTAAGGTATAATGGTCTTATGACGTACCGAGAAACTTTATTAACGTATTTCATATTCACTTCATGCATTTATAGATGCACATTGACCCATGACCATACGTATATACGCGTATATATATGTATACATATGTATATGAGATATGGGAAAGGTTATGGCGTTATATACGCACCACCACCTGCTCAGCTGGTATACGTTGATGATTTTGCCCACAGTGGCCGAGATAATATGATGGGATGCCCTCTGAGGCCTGATGATGTTATGAAACATGTACCTATGCACGACATGACATTCATATGCATATGCATGACGCTAAAAGTAATTTATGATTTACAAAGTTATTCAGACTTACAGGTTGAGTCATGTACTCTATATGTCATCCATGTCTCTTATGTATTTATTTATGTGCCTTAGATACTTGTTCATTATTCGTACGGACGTCCCTTTTGCCTGGGGACATTGCATTTAATGCCCGCAGGTCCCGATTGACAGGTCGAGAGTCCTCCAAGTAGGTTATCAGCTCAACGGAAGTTGTTGGTGCGCTCCATTTGCTCCAGAGTTTCTTATGTGGTCAGTAAGATTAGGACATGTACTGATTAGCATGGCGGGGCTCTGTCCCAACCTGTATGACGTTTATGTACTCTTAGAAGCTTGTAGACATATGTCGTGTACGTGAAAGATTGTACGGACTTGTCGGCCTATGCTTTGAGTTTATAAATTATTATGTTGGCCTATTAGGCTCGTATGTCACGTGTATATGACAATGTAATAAGAAAGATACGTTACGTTGGTGCTCGGTTGAGTAAGGTATAGGGTGCCCGTCGCGGCCCATCGGTTTGGGTCGTGACACCTTTTTCCTCGCAAAATCGGGTTGCGACATTTGTTTGGGACAACTCCCTTCCTTTTGGGAGAGGGGTATGGAAAGTAAAGAGTCGCCACCTAACGGATTTATGGTGCGTTAGGGCACCTAATGCAAGTAACTCATGAAACCAGTCTACGTTACCAGAGATTGGGTAACTCATGAAACCAGTGTTTAGGACTTCTAATTTTAGGAAGTTCTAGACTCTCCTAAGGTGTTTAAAGGAAAAATCTAAGCGACAACAAAGAACATATAGGACTGTCAAGTATGAAAACAATTAAGAGGGCTCATGTTTACCTCCATACATAAAAAGATAATTAGCACGTCTCAAACACATATTTGAGAGAATTTCAGAAAGTCCTAGAACAGGATATCTAGGTGAGAATTATAAGCACAAAATATGCAGCATGGTTTTAAGACGAAGTGACATAAACCTAATCAGTTCGCCTACTGATTTTTAGAACCTGTTGAATCTGGGAAGTCACAAGTAAACAAAACATAGTTTTACAGCTTTATAAGACCTTAATTACCTAAGGCTTGCCTAGGCGTGTATCTGTAATACCCTATAAACATGCAATCAGAATTTTGGGAATTTAATTTAAGAACAGTTTGAACTTATTAAGTCCTATACGCATGCTGGTCTAGGTGCTGAATATCAAGAAATCGATTTCATACATATTTATCTTATAACATGGTGTCTAGGCGTTGGGGCTGCTTTTAAAGCATCCTTATAGACATGACGGTTACTGACTTAGGTGATGTAGACATGGTTTAGCGAATATAAACACAGACCTAAAGAAGGATTTCTAATGCACATAAAGAATGAACATTTTATTAGGCAGAATTTCAGTAGTAACTTAATAACATGATTTTCTAGGTGATCACGATTATGCAGAAGCAGAATTTCCTGATAAATGAGGTAATGAGCCTATAACATGTTGCCTAGTATACCAAATGGTCCTAAAAGCATGGTTTCTGATGCAAGTAAACATAGTATAAGCCTAAAGCATAATTTCTAATGCAAGTAAACATAATATAGACCTAAAGGCATAATTTCTTCCCATTTTCCCCACAAAATTCATATAGGAATCCCTCCCCTTTTACTAATTTCCCCAATATCTGTTTACAAAGATAGTTATTACATACCAGAATTGAATGAACTACATAAATAAATATATGTTATACTATATGGAGCATGCAGATAGGCCCAAAGTAAACATGGAGACACCAGGCCTTCAAAATAGTCTCAGACACCAAGAGTCTCATAGCTAATAGGGTGTCCTGGTGTGTCAAAGTTCCCTAAAGACCTCAGGGATCCCAGACAATGCTCACACCAAGATCCTTTAAATAGGGAAGTGATTCTGTGCAGTGTGGAAAAGGCTAGCCCCAGTGTGCCAGAGTTCGGAGGAATCTCATGGATTCCTAGGCAGTACACACACTGGAGGGGCAGAACTTAAGAATCTAAAAGTAGAAGTGAGAGTGCTTGACATAGTTTTGAAAGAACTTGTTAAAGAAAGTGTAGAGATAACACTTTAGGAGTGAAAAGGTTTTCAGGAATAGAAATAATTTTAGGAGGAACCCAGGAGTGAAAAAACAGTTTTGAAATCAATTCTAAAAAGAACAAAGATTCAACATACAACCACACGACTCAGAGTGCTCAGACTCACAACCATTCAGCAATCAGCTTTAAAGACAGGGGTCAAGGGGTTGGGAACATGGATATCTTCACATCAGAAACACATGAACAGGGTTTAATGGAACATATGGAAAACAACTGTACATAACAACTAGGAGTCTACTGATTCGGAGACTTAACAAGTAAGTCATGGTAATAGGCCATTAAAACATAGAGACAGAGCGTGGGAATAGTCATGTTGAAGATAGGGGTGCATTAGTCATACCAATTAGGATCAATCAAATACATTAGGAGTCTAAGACACTAACATGAGCATACTAGTTGAGGGGAGTAAACAGGAACTGAACAAACATGAAAACAAAACAAATGAGATCTAGGCATGCTCGATTAAACACTTGAACTGGAGAGGGTAAAACCTAAACATACTGGGTAAAGCAGTAAACAAGAAGACAATTTAAATACATAACCAATTAACCAGTGCATGAATAGGCATGGATTTACACAAAGGAACACATAAAGTTGAGTTTCAGAATTGAACTCGAGACATACCAGTTAAGGAAGCAAAGTGCAGAATGTAAAGCAAATAGAGTTCCACTGTCTAGCCTTGGCTTTTAGCCGGCTAGACCAACAGTTAGCACATGTAGCATAGAAAAAAGAGAGAAATTGAGAGTGTGTATGTGTGTGTGTTCTGAACTAATTGTTCATCCCCTTGAGAGGCAGAATAAGAGAGTATATATAGAACTTTAAGAGTAGGACAAAAAAAGGTAAAAGAATCAGAAATCAGTCAATTAAGGGCAATCACAGGGTCACAAAATCAATTAATCATAAGGGAGTCCAGAATAGACCCCTTAATTAGGGGTATTTGATCAACGGTAACAACAAGAGAGTTTAATTAAGGCAAGAATCCAAATCAGACCAAATAAAGGATTAGTACAAATCACAAAATCATGCGGACGAGTAATTAAGGCAAGGGTGACCAATTAAAGTCATAAATAAGGAAACAAATAAAATCTATGCACATGAATTTTAATCAGGGCAATTAACTTGAAACAATCAGTAAAATCTTCAAAGAGTACTAATTTTATAGGAAAGAATTATTTGAATCCTTATATAGAAATCAACCAAGTAAGAATCCCAAAGGGTTCTGACTTTAACAAGAAGAAATCGTTCAAATCCTTAACAGAAGCCAATCAAGTAGAAATCTCACAAAATACTGATTTTAACAGGGAGAATCATTCAAGCTCCTAAATAGAAATAAATTAATAAGACCGGTTGGTAGAGATAAGCACAATATCGAAATCCAAAAAAATTAAGAAATAAGTGTAACACACAGAAACATACACGAGGATCAGTCAAGCCAGTATAGAAACAATTAGTTTAAACACTAAAAAAGTTAGAAAGAAAACCCTTTTTGAGAAATACTTAGGGCAAACCCTAATTTCAGAAGAAAGCAAATGGAATCGAAACAGTTAACCACAATAGGAGATCTTCAAGGGAAAACACCAGATAATACTCGAACCGTTTCAGATCTACAAAGATCTAAACGGATTCGAGTAGTCGTAACTAGGGTTTTCAGAAAAACAGTAGAGATGAAAGAAACTCGGTCAAAACTATGGATTCGAACTAAAAATGGGAGGAAACCAATACTCACAAACGAGAAAGGCCATAGACAGGCCGGTAAACAATTTTCAGGCAGAATCCGATTGGCTTTCCTTGAGATCTCCTCAAGGAATCATGAAATCAAAGAGCCGGAGAGTATAGAGGACCACTGGTGGTCGGAGGAGGCACAAAAACATCATAGCAGGGGTTTCTTGCTGGTGAAGGCGATTAGGGTTAGGGGTGAGTTAAGAGACAATGGAGGAGGAGGGATTCAAAGGCGACAAATTTGAAGAAGTGATTAGCGGTTAGGGATGAGTTGAGGTTAATTATGGTAAGGTTTATTTTGGACCGTTGATCTAAAAGATAAATGACCACGATTTGATGGGGGTTTGGGTCGGGTAGGTGCAGGTTGGGCTTAAGGGTATTTAGGCTATGATTAAAATCTGGGTTGGGGGTAATAATATGGGCTAGGTCCGAAATTGAACCAAGTTAAAAGAGGCTACTTGTTAAATACTCACTTAATCGATAAAATAATTTGTAAAAATAGTTAGTTAATGATAAAAATGATTTTTATGCATAAAAATGATGAAAAAATAATTACTCAATATTTTTAAAAATACAATGATCCATTTTCTGGTAAAATAATGCAATAATGTATGCATGGGCTATAATTGCAAAGTTATTGCAATTGTAACCCAAAAATATAAATTTGGTTATTTGTGAAAATAGTTCGAGCTTAATACAAATATAAATAGTAGAATTAAGTCATAAAATTGTTATAAAATCATTTTTTCTGCAATTCCTAATTATTTATATAAATAAAAAATAATGGGATGAATTAATTTTAAAATGTAGAAATTATGGAAAAATATCAATTGATGCTAGTGCGTAGTTTTGAAGGTATATATGCATTTAAAAATATTATTGGGAAAAATGGGTATCAACATTCCCCTTTATCCTCACCTCCACCCGAGTAAAACCTTCGTTATACATATGAACCTCCTTAGGGTCGATGTTAGAACCAGACTCATAACCATCTATGACTATGTTCTTTCCCCTCACCTCGGCAGAAGAAGGGATACTGGCATGCCACGACGGCGACGGATCACTCGTCAGAATGACCTCAACCGCCTCAGCTCGCTCTCCTCTTTCAACAACGGCGTCAGGCAAGGAAGCAATTTCCATATTTTCCTAAGGGGGCAGAATCTCAGTGTCTAAAGACACGCCACCCTCGAACGCAGCCGTGGCCTGGTCGAGATAACCCTTTGTTAACCCTTCAGTTCCCGTCGTCTCGCCGCCAAGCTCTATCCTCCGCCTCTTTAACGTAGCTTCTTCCTCCTTGCTTGGTGATGACCCTTTCACCAAGTGCAGAATAGGGGAAGTCGAATTCCTCGCTGATGGAGCCGTTGTTTGGTGGCTAGGTCTGTGTGCACCGTGGTCTGGGAATGAGCCACAGTCTGAGTAGGCTCGCCTATGGCCGCAGTAAGCAACGACCCCGTAGAAGCACCCGACAGACGGAAGGCGGGGGTAGGATCATTATTCTTCGTTGAAGCCTTCCGACCTGATACAAAAGAAATTAGTTAGAAGAAAAAGAAGGAAAAAGAAAATGATGTTAACGCAGAATCAACGAAGGGCCAAATCGAAGACTCACCATTCGCAGAGGGCCTACGACCAAACTTCTCATGGAATGACGACCACTCACGAATCCCCACCGTGCAGGGCAAAATATGGCTCACCCAGTCCCGAATGTCAGCAACCAAAGTAGGAGGCTCTCTTTCGGCTGCACGAAAGAAGAAGAAGAGAATTTAGGTCGTCGAAAAAGCAAAACAAGATGAGAAATCAGTCAATAGAGATACTTACGAGCAAAGTTCCACATTTCGGGGAATCGACTAGGGTTCGTCACCACGTGCTCAGTTTTGACGTAGAAGAGGTGAAAATTGAAATGGAGGTTGGACCTATCATCCATCTTTACGACCAGTCCTTTGGTCCCACTATTGTGAAGATGCAACATCGTACCTCTGAAGAAATTTGGTGCGAAGAGGTATAGCAGGTGATGAATAGAAACTCCGTGGTTTTCTAGCTCCGCATACTTCATCAGCATCAGAAAGAGTTTTTAGATGTACAGGGAAAGCTGGGACGAGCATATCTTGTAATATCAGTAGAATTCCTCCGCCAGCGAGAGAAGAGGAAGAGAGTAGCCCACCCAGAATGGGAACGCATAAAAGGCACAATACCCAGGACGGGGGATTTGAACTACGTCACTACCAGTCGGGACCAGGTCGATGTGGGCTGGAATATTGTATTTAGCTCTAAGTTCGGCCAAGGTGGCCGCTTCCAGTTCAAAAAGTACGGGCTTAGGTTCTTCTGTAACTAGTTTTGAGAAATCCAACCTAGCTCTATCGTTGCGAGGAATGATCTCCTCCACGGTCGAAAAGGTGCCGTCTTCAGCAATGGCAGCAACATCATCTTCATGAGGAGGGTCCTCACTAATAATGGCGTTGGTTCAGATGAAACACCAGAATTGGAAGTGGTGTCCATCTTTGATTAATCGTAAGTGTTGAGAATATGGTCTCGAAGGGGAGCAGGACTTGCAAAGATCACCAGAACCAGAAAGTGTGAAGGATGAAGTCAATTAGGTCAAGAACACAAGAAGAATGAGAAGAGTAAACTTTCAGAATTCAGAAAATGGAAAGGGTAACTCAGATATCTCCTCCCTTATTTATAGAAAGCAGACACTCGAATCGAGAACGCCAACCGTCAGGCGCATGGTAATCAAAATGTCAGATGCACGAGAATCAAAATAGTAGAGGCACAGGAAATGATGCAGCACGTTGGGAAGATGCGTAATGATGATGCCTACAACAGTGATGTCACCCTAAGTTGATATCATAGTGAATTGTGGTTCTTAAAGCGCCAGGTTGCCATCTCGTGCGAGATCCTTTCCATTCAATCTCCTCCATTTGAATTCCCAATCACGACCGACGAAGTCTGCTCAACGAGCTCGACCAAAGGGCGGCCTCGATAAGAGGATGGGCTAACTGTATGGTTCAAAATCAGATTGAGGATCAAGTCGTGCAGAAAAAGACGTTAAGAGCGACTTGCAAACCATTAAGAGTGGTGTGGTCATTTTCGACCAGTAATTGCATGAACCGAATAGCCCAGCGACCAGTCGTGGCCGAGGTCAAGTAGTATAGCTAGGAATAATGGCTAGTTTTGTACTGGTACCTTTAGAGGTAATATTCTGCTGAATATTCTCTCTGATTGTACTTTAGGGTTTGTTGGAAATCTCCCATATAAATGTAAGGGAAGAAGAAATAAAAATGCATATAATATTCTATATGATAACAACACTTGTAAAAGGATAAGCTCTCACGGAAAATACAAGAAACTACTTTTAGAAGAGATTCAACCTTTTTTTTGGATTATCTATTGTCATTTTCATCAGATCTAAGAAAGTGCACAATATTCTCTCATACTCTTTTCATTCACCATTGTCATAGAAAGGAATCATTCACCCTCTTTAATATTAGGTGAATCTTCCTCTCTATTTACATTTATTTCCATTTAATATTATTTTATACTTGATCTTCTTGCATACTGTTGCACCTAGTCACATTTATTGATAACACTTTTATTCAACTATACCACTATTCGTACTATCCATCTAAGATCTGGAATTACTAGCTCCAAGTAGGATTCTTAATAACTTATTAATTAGTTTAACCAAGGATTATTACTTTTTGGTCAAACAGGGTAATGACATGCTTGTTGTCTACCATCTTATAGTCCAAAAACTTGGCTGCAATGAATTTCTTCAAACCGGCATCCTCGGTTTATACTTCTTTTCCTACGCCTCCCATAGTTCTTTCGAAGTTTCCACATTACTATGGACGTTGTAAAGATCATCCTCCAGTCCACTAACAATGTAATTCTTGCATAAGAAATATGAGTGCTTCCATGCCTCAATCACCCATAAAATGTTCATTCTCAGGAGTTGATTCTGACAGAACTGGAACGTCCTCTTTGATGAACTTCTGTATACTCAAAGTAGTTGTAACGACCCGATCGGTCATTTTTCATTATCGGACCATTTTCCCCTAAATATAACGTCCCATAGTGGCTTATTATGACTTATGACTTGCGGGGACTAGTGGTTCGGGATTCGGAAGTGTTTAGAGTGCTATAAGAGCACTTGGTTCCTTAAGGTTGGCCTTTTAAGGTCACGTTTGACTTCGGTCAACATTTTTAGTAAACGACCTCGGAATCGAGTTTCAACGATTTTGGTAGCTTCGTATGATGATTTCGTACTTGGGCGCATGTTCGGAATGGGTTTTGGATGACCCGAGAGCGTTTCGGCGCCCAATATTGAAATAAGAGTCCCTTAGGTTCCTATGGTGGTTTGGGATGTGTTTTTAAGTTATCGAGGTCCGGACAGAATTCTGAGATCGGGAATAATTTTGTTATGTCATTTATGACTTGCCTGCAAAATTTTGTGTCATTCCGAGTAGTATAGGTCAGTTCGACACGTTGTTAGCGAAGTCAAGAAAAGTTAAAGTTCCTAAGTTTGGTTCTAGGAGTTTTGAGGTGTGATTTTGATTTTTAGCATTGCTTTGGGTGTTCCGAAGTCTTTAGCGAGTCCGTATTATGAATTGGGACTTGTTGGTATATTTGGATGGGGGCTCGGGTGGCCCCAGGAGCCTCGCGGACACCACACGAGGCCAAAAACCAGCTGAAATAGCTGTTGGTGCACCTGTTCTGGTGTGACCGCAGGTGCGGTTGCCAATCGTAGGTGCGACCCCCAGCGGGCATCCCATTTCTCGCAGGTGCGGACAAAGTTCCGCAGGAGCGGAGACAGAGGTGCGGTCTCCTCTCCGTAGGTGCGAGCCCATGCCTCCTCGTCCTTTTCCGCAGGTGCGAGCCTTTGCTCGCAGGTACGAGCCTTTGCTCGCAGGTACGAGACCGCAGGTGTGGTCCTCGAGCCGCAGGTGCATTCCTCGAGCAACAGGCGCGGAACCACTGTCAGGCAGTGTGTTTCTCTAAAATATGAGATTTCTTCATTTGTCTTCATTTTCTTCCTCCATTAGAACACTTAAGAGCTTGGAAAAGGGCTCCACGACCCAACCACTGAAAGGTAAGTAAATTCTAACCTAAAGTTGGTTAATGCATGCATTCTTAGTAGGATTTAACTACTTAATTAGTGGAAAATTTAGGAATTTGGGTATTAACCTAGAGCCTTCAAGAATTTAGAAAATTATCCGTGAATATGGATTTGAAATCATACAAAAAACGTATATTAATGATCCTTAGCATATGGGCGAGTGTTTCCTTCAAGAATTTTTGGAATCCGAGCATGCTGGCCCGGGGTTGGATTTTGGGATTTCTTCAAGAATGATGAATTCGACTAAATAATAGGAGAATTTCATGCTTTGAATATAAATTGATATACTTGTATAACATTTGGCTAGTTTCGAGTCCGTGGGTGTCGAGTTTGGAGTTTCAGGCGCATTCTTGACCCGGGGAGTAGGAGCGACGCGAGGTGAGTCTCCTTTCTAACATTTTAAGGGGAAACTGTTCCCCTAGGCGATTTAAATGCTATGTGTGATAATTGTGGGGGATACGTACGTACAAAGTGACGAGAGTCTGTACGTAGCGGCTATTACTATTATGTTCGGGTAGTTAGGCCTACACCATGCCTTATGTTTTCCTTGAAATGAACTATATGTTTAGTGAATTCATGTTACATGTGGCTTGTTTCCCTAAGATCATGGAATTTAAGTAATTTTAAGGAATTGATCACGAAAAGTAATTTATAAAGAACAAATGTGTGGATTGTGTGTGCATGTAACCGCTTCGCAATTTACATTCTGCGAGCAGAGTGTGATTTCCCCCGCTCTTATGGGAGCGAGTCGTATGCCACGGCGGATTGAGAGATGCACTTTTGTTTTGGGCCGTTCGATCCTCGGCAGTGCATAGAGGTGAGTACTTTATGGAGGGGTGCACTTATGGTTCGAGTCGTTCGACCCTCGACAGTGCACGGACATGACTATCTTATGACTCCGGCCGGTTGTCCTTACCCTGCTTGCGCATGATTTATTTGTTACTAAATTCCTGGACATTTATTTGACAGATATTTGGGGGAAGGTGAAGTATTAATTGTTTTATTCATTCTCAGTACTTCCATGGATTTCAGTTCCTTATATATATTTGTTGCTTCACTGCCTTTACATGCCTACCGTTTCTCTCATATTTTGTTAAATTTTATTGTTGGACCTTAGTGAGTGTCATGTCGACCTCTAGTCACTACCTTTTCGAGGTTAGGCGGGATACTCACTGGGTACATATATATGTACTCATGCTACGCTTCTGTACTTAATTGTACAGGTTCTGAGGCTGGTACATCTTGTTGTCCGACCGAAGCTTGACTTTGATATTAGACGGGCCTGACTTCACGGTGAGCTATTTTTCTCCTGGGGATCTCCGGCAGCACCGTGGGGTTTCTTTTGCTTATTTCACGTCTATTTCCTTTAGATAGTGGGACTGTATATTATATCTTTTGCATATTCTGTTAGTATGCCCGTAGGACTTGTGACACTAGTTCCTGGCACAGACGTGATAGTTGTTATGGATTTCGGGTTTGTATATATATTGGATCACGCCTCTTCATGACTGCTTTTGATTAAAACTGGCTAATTACCCTTGTCTATTCATGTTTTAAGTTTTAAAATCTGAGTATATTTAGAAATGTTTAATCTAATAAGAAAGAACCCTTAGTAAATTGAGAGTTGGCTTGCCTGACCCCCGTTGTTGGGCACCATCACGGCCTAAGTTAGGATTTTTTGTCGTGAAAACATGGTATCAGAGCACTAGGTTCACATTAGTCTCACGAGTCATGGGAAAACCCAGTAGAGTATTACGGATCGGTATGGAGACGTCTGTACTTATCATTAGGAGGCTATAGGGTGTTAGGAAACCTCTCTTTGTTCTTATTCTATCATGTTGTCGATGATTTACTAAATTCATTCTTCTATTATCTCACAGATGGTGAGGACGCGTGCATCTGATGTTCCAGACCCGGGAAGGGCCGCTACCCTCCGCTGTTCGAGGTCGCGGCAGAGGCCAGAGGAGGGCGCCGGCCCGCGGTAGGGGACGAGGGCGTCCTAGAGCTATCCCATTTCTGCCACCAGAGGGCCCTATTATAGAGGAGCAGGATGAGGTGCCTCCAGCAGATCCTGCACCAGTAGACTTCATGACGGAGCCAGGCTTCCAGGCAGTCATGGGCCGTATGATGAGATTTATGGACACTAAGTCCCAGATTGATTTATTTCAAGAAAATCCTGCCACTTCTCGGACGGGAGGGGGATTCCAGACCCCTACTGCCCAGGCTGCAGGCCAGACAACAGCATTACATCATACCCTAGGTACACTGCCCATGGGTGGGGTCCATCCTGTTGCAGCAGCACCTGAGCCCAAACCAACTGCGGACGACGATCTGCAAAAGTTATTGGATAGATGGACTCGATTGCACCCTCCAGTATTTGGGGGTGAGCAAGGTGAGGATGCCCAGGATTTTTTGGATAGGTGCAGGGACAGACGGCATAACATGAGGATACTAGAGTCCCACAGAGTGGATTTCACTACCTTTCAGTTGGAGGGCAAAGCTCGTAATTGGTGGCAGTCCTACATTCTCAGCAGGCCAGCAGATTCTCCTCCTTTCACTTGGGAGCAGTTCACGCAGATGTTTCTAGATAGATATATCCCACCCTCCGAGAGGGAAGAGATGCAGTATCAGTTTGAGCGGCTAGAGCAGGGACAAATATTAGTGACAGATTATGAGGCCAGATTTTCTGAGTTGTCTCGCCATGCACTCATGATACTACCTACTGATGTAGGGAGGGTGCGGAGATTTGTGGGTGGGTTGCATCCAGGTATTAAGGCCACCATGGCCCGAGAGGTGGAGATGGGTACTCCTTATCAGCTCGTGGGAGAGATTGCTCGCATTATCGAGGGGTATCGGGCGAGGAGCAGGGGCAGCAGGACAAGAGGGCTAGATTCTCTAGAGATTTCAGGGGTTCCCCAGCTAGGGGTAGAGTTCAGTTTAGCAGTGGTAAGCCCAACAGGCCTTTATGTTCAGCACCTCCACCACCTCCTCGAGGTGTTCCAGCGAGGCCTCATTTCAGCGCCATTCCAGAGCGTTCCTACCATCCTCCAGCCATTCAGAGTTCACCCAGTGGTTATCCCAGTCATCCGAGATCCTCCGACCCTTACTTCAGTGTTATGCTAGAGGGCTCTCGTCTCCCTCCAGCTATTCAGGGTTCTTCCTCGGGGTAGAAGACTATGGTACCTGGGAGTTGTTACGAGTGTGGAGAGACAAGTCATATGAGGAGGCAATGCCCCAGGTTTCGGGGCAAGGCCGTACGTCAGGGTTATCAGCCGATGGTTCCGGCACCAGCAGTTCGGCTACCTAGAGGTAGAGGACAGGTCAGCAGGAGTCATCCTAGAGGTTGAGGCCAGTCAGGGGGAGATCAGGAAGCTCTTGTTCACTCTGGTGGAGCTCAGTCTTCCGGTACTCCAGCCAGATTCTATGCCATTCCGGCCAGATCAGATGCAGTGGCCTTAGACGCTGTGATCACTGGTATTATCTCAGTATGTGGTAGAGAGGCTTCAGTATTATTTGATCCAGGATCCACATATTCATATGTTTCAGCATTATTTTCTCATTTTCTGGATGCTCCTCGCGAGTCCTTTGGTTCTCCTATATATATTTCCACTCCTGTAGGCGATTCTGTGGTGGTAGACCGGATTTATCGTTCTTGTGTGACCACCTTCTGTGGGTTCGAGACCAGAGCAGATCTTTTATTTCTTGAAATGGTTGCTTTTGAGATTATTCTAGGCCTGTATTGGCTATCTCCTTATCATGTTGTGCTAGATTGCCATGCCAAGACAATTACTTTAGCCATGCTCGAGTCGCCTAGGCTGGAGTGGAGAGGTTCCTCAGTTAGTTCAGCCAGCCGGGCTATTTCATTCATGAAGGCTCAGTATATGGTCGAGAATGGTTGTCTGGCCTATTTTTCTTATGTGCGGGACACCACCGCCGAGTCACGACAATTGATTCAGTGCCAGTGGTTCGAGAGTTTGCTGATGTATTTCCTTCAGTCCTTCCAGGCATGCCTCCGAACCGTGATATTGATTTCTGCATTGATTTAGCTCCAGGCACCCAACCTATATCTATTCCTCCGTACTGTATGGCTTCGAAAGAGTTGAATGAAATGAAGGAGAAACTTAAGGAGTTGTTAGCTAAGGGGTTCATCAGACCGAGTGTATCGTTGTGGGGTGCTCCAGTTCTATTCGTGAAGAAAAAGGATGGGTCCATGCGGATGTGTATTGATTACCGCCAGTTAAACAAGGTTACCATTAAGAACAAGTATCCTTTGTCGTGCATCGATGATTTGTTTGACCAGTTGCAGGGTGCTCGTGTATTTTCTAACATTGATTTGAGATCGGGGTATCATCAGTTGAATATTTGGGCTTCAGATGTTCCGAAGACTGCTTTTCATACGAGATATGGCCATTATGAGTTCCTAGTGATGTCCTTTGGCTTGACTAATGCCCCAGCAGCATTCATGGACTTGATGAATAGGGTGTTCAGGTCGCTTATTTATTCCTTTGCCATGGTCTTCATAGATGACATCTTGATTTACTCACGCAGCCTAGGCGAGCACAAGCAACATTTGAGGGTTGTGATCCAGACCTTGCTAGAACAGAAGCTATATGATAAGTTCTCCAAGTGTGAGTTCTGGTTGGATTCTGTGGCATTCTTGGGGCATGTGGTATCCGGATATGGTATCAAGGTTGATCCTCAGAAGGTTGAGGAAGTTCAGAGTTGGTCGCGTCCTACTTCAGTTATAGAGATCAGGAGCTTTTTGGGCCTAGCAGGCTATTATCGCCGATTTGTGGAGGGGTTCTCTTCTATTGCAGCTCCATTGACCAGATTGACTCAGAAAAATGCCCCATTCCGATGGTCTGACGAGTATGAGGCGAGCTTTCAGAAGCTCAAGACAGCATTGACCTCATCACCAGTTTTAGTATTGCCTTCCGGTTCTGGGATGTATACAGTATATTGCGACGCTTCGCGCTTTGGCTTGGGGTGTGTATTGATGCAGGAAGGAAGAGTTATTATTTATGCTTCGCGCCAGCTGATGGTTCATGAGAATAATTATCCTGTGCATGATTTGGAGTTGGCGGCGATTGTTCATGCTCTTAAGATTTGGAGGCACTACCTGTATGGAGTGTCCTGTGAGGTTTAGACAGACCACCGTAGGTTGCAGCACTTATTCAAGCAGAGGGATCTTAATTTAAGGCAGCGCAGATGGCTTCAGTTGTTGAAGGATTATGATATCACCATTCTTTATCATCCGGGCAAGGCAAACGTGGTAGCAGATACTTTGAGTAGGAAGGCGGAGAGTATGGGTAGCCTGGCCTATATCGCAGCAGAGGAGAGACATCTAGCCCTGGACGTTCAGTCCTTGGCTAATCGCATAATGAGATTATACCTTCAGAGCCTCGTCGAGTTTTAGAACATATGGTTGCTCAGTCTTCGTTATTGGGGGAGATTAAGTCCCG
>ML315660.1:0-11421 GCA_005239505.1 Nicotiana paniculata
ATAGAGTCAGTCGTTGAGCTTGTCTTCCAATTCCAGTTCGACTCTACCTGGGTGAACCAATTCAAACCAAACTCAACTTCCTTTCTTTTGTTACTTTCCTTACTGAATTCGACTTCAATTAATAAGATCAGTTTGCAACCTTTTCGCATTAGGAGACAATCTCTTTGTACATTGATATTTCATATTCAAAACTCCTAAGCATATACGGTTCATGTGCCAGCTCGTCAGTTCACGATGCGCTCTGATGGACCTGGTCAGCCTTTTGTCAATCTTCAAAACTATGCAGTAAAATGGGTCAACAAATACAGTTGATTATTCAATTTATTATGTTGTAGTAAGTCTCAATTTGCCTGTTTAGCAACTGCTTCATGCTCCGTCCCTTGATTATATAGCTGCCGTAGAAAAGAGAGGGAAAATAAATTTGGGATTAAATCATTATTTTACTTAACTTTAGTATCCGTAAATACTAATTTGATTATGAGCATTAGTGTTCAAATAGATTTAAAAGTAATTAGTTGAGTCATTTGAAACTCTTTTGACTCCTTTATATTTGACATTTTATCTCTTAAATACTTAAGATCCAGTCGTTATGTTTAGACCTTCTAATATTATAATTATAAGTCAAATGTTGGCACATGGTATAGCAAAATTATATGGTGAATACATGTGAGTACACAATCCTTAGATTCTGCAACAGGCCTCATGTCCAGAGTATCATACCTTTCTTTCTCATTTATGTTTTTCTGGAAATAGAGTAAGTTCCTAAAGTATTCACGAAAGCAGTTGGTTATATTGAGGCTATTAATAAAGGAAAGATTTAATATCTTCTATTACTACAACCTGTAGCGGGGTAATATGTATGTGAAAAGTTATCCGCTTTATTCTCCAGTTTGTACTACACAAATAAAAGAATACCACAATAAAGCGAATGTTTATTGATATAAAAACCCATATCATAATAAACTTGGAACTCATTGATAATTACACACGTCATGGTGTAAACCTGAACTTTATCAATATTGATAATTTATTCAGCTGGCATAATTGGTTTAGCTATACCAATTTAAGTATGATGTGCAAATATTCACATGGGTAAATATTAAAGAACTAGAAAATTCTTTATGAATTCTCTTATGTTGCTTGTTCTCATTAATCAATAGACCAACTGAAATTGGGATTGAATCCCATGAATACTGGAAATAGAAAAGGTGAATATGGGCCCATTCACCTGCCATGTATACCATATAAGATGCATCTATGAGATGGTTACATGTGCAATTATTATTAACCCGCAACCTGCTGTTTGCGAGATAACTTGCTCAATAATTTGATTTAGAGCATAATTTCCAGATTTTGTATTCAAGACTTTATCTTGATAAGTTGGTTATATCACAATTGGTTTAGCAAAATGATTTATTGAGGGCCTCCACTTAATAGCTAAACTATTATTTATGAGAACTAAGTTATTTATATCAGCTTGATATACATTATATACGCAAGTATTTTACATTTCCCCCTACAAGTGTTTCAGGGTCAGAAACCATATAATTCCATCTTATTATTGTTGATGTGCGGTGTATATTTTGATTAACACCATAATGCACAAAGATGGGTTCCCAAAATTAAGGAAGAAGGTTAGTTTTTCTAACATGAGGGGGAGACATGATAAACAGTTGAGAAAAAATTACTTGGAAAGAATTATCATTTGTCCATCTAGATCCTCGAATAAGATAATATGAACTTGAATTTCATAAAAAGATAATTCATCTACAATATGTTGCAAAGCATGCCAAACGTCTGCAATTGATAGCAAGACCGTTACTAATGAAAACGAGGTTGCCCACTTCTGTTTGGGGTCATGCCATTTTGCATGCAGCAATGCTAGTTCGTCTCAGACCGACAAATTATCATAAATATTCCCTGTTGCAATTAGTTTTGGGTCATGAACCTAATATATCACATTTAAGAATTTTTGGATGCGCAGTATATGTGCCTGTAGCACCACCATATCGCACCAAAATGGGTCTCCAAAGAAGGTTAGGAATATATGTTAGGTTTGAATCTCCTCCATTATTCGCTATCTTGAAACATTAACAGGGGATTTATTCACTGCTCGATTTGCAGACTATCGATTCGATGAGACACTTTTCCAAAAATTAGGGGGAGAAATTGGTGAAACCAAGCGGGAAATTTTGTGGAAAAATCCATCATTATCTCATATTGATCCACTACCTCTATTTGTGAAAAAGATGTGCAAAAGATTATTCATTTTCAAAGAATAGCAAATCAAATGCCAGACGCATTTACGGATTTGAAAAGGATAACAAAATCACATATCCTTGCTGAGAATGTTCCAATCCGTATTGATGTCCCTATTGGACAATCTTCTAGTGTCATAGCTAATGAGTCAGAAGCATGCCTAAAACGTGGTAGACCATTGGGTTCTAAGGATCGAAATCCTAGAAAAAAGAAAATAAATGATCTTAAATGACACTACGAAAGAGTCTCATGAAGAAATCCACGATTTAATAAATTCTGAGATTCATGAGGAAATCACTGAGCCCGAGACTCATGAAAGAAAATAAGGAACTATCAATAAATCCAATCGATATTGAGACAAATTTGAATCGAGTGGATATAGTGGTGGATTATGTCTTTGCATATAATGTTGCATCTAGCATTATGCAAGATAATGAGGATCTTGAACCTCAATCTGTTGGAGAATGTCGACAAAGACATGATTGGCCAAAATGGCAAGAAGCAACCCAATCAGACTTGAATTCATTTGCGAAACGTGAAATTTTTGGGCATGTAGTCCAAACACCTAATGGTGTTAAGACTGTTGGCTATAAATGTGTCTTTGTACGCAAAAGGAATAAGAAAAATGAGGTACAAAGATATAAGGCACGCCTTGTTGCACAAGGATTTTCACAAAGGCCTGGTGTCGATTATGAAGTGACATATTCACTCGTCATGGATGCTATAACATTTCGTTATCTCATTAGTTTTGTTGTCCATGAAAAGCTTGACATGCATTTAATGGATTTGGTTACCGCCTACCTTTATGGCTCACTTGATAATGAGATATACATGAAAATTTTCGAGGGATTTAAAATGCCTAACGCACATAATTCAAAGTCCCGGAAAATATTTTCAATCAAATTGCAAAGATCTTTGTATGGTCTAAAGAAATCAGAATGTATGTGGTATAATCGTCTTAGTGAGTATTTATTAAAGGAAGGTTATATAAATGATGCCAGTTGTCCATGTGTTTTTATAAAGAAACAACATCGGAATTTGTTGTACTTGCCGTATATGTTGATGGCATAAACCTTATTGGAACTCCTATAGAACTCCAAAAGGCAATTGATTATTTAAAGAAGGAATTCGAGATGAAAGATCTCGGAAAGACAAAATTATGTCTTGGTTTGAAAATTGAAAATTTGACAAACGGGATTTTTGTGCATCAATTTACCTACATAGAAAAGGTACTGAAACGGTTTTACATGGATGGAGCACATCCATTAAGTACTCTGATGGTTGTTCGATCACTTGATGTGAATAAGGATCCATTCCGACCTCGAGAAGAGAATGAAGAGCTACTTGGTCCTGAAGTACCATATCTTAATGCAATTGGTGCACTAATGTATCTTGCCAACACTACAAGGCCTGACATAACTTTTTCAGTCAATGTCTTAGCAAGATATAGCTCTGCTCCTACAAGGAGACATTGGAATGGAATCAAACACGTATTGCGGTATCTAAAAGGAACTACTGATATGGGCTTATTTTATGGCAATAATTGCAGTCCCGATCTTGTTGGTTATGCCGATGCTGGGTATTTATCTAATCCACATAAGGCCCGATCTCAAACAGGTTATGTGTTTACCTGTGGAGGCACTGCCATATCTTGGCGATCGACTAAGTAATCGATCGTGGCTACTTCATCTAATCATGCAGAGATAATTGATGTTCATGAAGCAAGTCGAGAATATGTGTGGTTGAGGTCCATAATACATCTTATTCGAGACAAATGTGGTTTGAAGTGTGACAAACTACCCACGATTTTTTATGAAGACAATGCAGCATGCATAGCCCAGTTGAAGGGAAGATTCATAAAAGGAGATAGGACAAAACACATTTCACGAAAGTTATTTTTCACACATGATCTTCAAAAGAATGGTGATATCAATGTGCAACAAATTCGTTCAAGTGATAATATGGCTGATTTGTTCACAAAATCTCTACCGGCATCAACCTTCAAGAAGTTAGTGTACAAGATCGGGATGCGAAGGCTCAAGGATGTGAATTTATGTTCTCATGAGGGAGAGTTAATGCGCGTTGCACTCTTTTTCCCTTAAAAGATTTTGTCCCACTGGGGTTTTCCTTGCAAGGTTTTTAACGAGGTAACCAAAAGGCGCATTTCTAAACATGTATACTCTTTTCCCTTTTCTAGAATTTTTTTCCCATTGGGTTTTATTTTAGTTAAGGTTTTAACGAGGCACATTATTTGTTGAATAGACATTCAAGGGGGAGTGTTATAAATAGAACTCTATTTAGAGTGAATGTCTATCTTTTAGAGAATTCTACTTTGTGGCTAAATTATTTTTCCCCTATAAATAGAGAGGTCTTACCCCATTGTAAATCATCCCAAAATTCAATAAGAATTTCCTCTCTCTTTGCAATATTGTTCTTGTTCTTTATTGTTTCATAACAGAAATAATTTATTTTTGATTGATTCAAATTCTTGATATTAGCTCATCATCTCAATAAGGATTACTTTGTTATTTTTTGTTTTTGGATATATGTATTTGCAAAATTATTAGTGTTTACCAAATACTATTTTTTAGTCTCTCTCTTGTACCCCCACCCCCACCCCCACCCCCCAATTATCTTTTATATTTTTCAATATTTTCTTAGGCATTTGTTTTAATTATTGAGTGTAATTGTTAAAGATATTATACATAAAATATACTAAATAGAAATATATTGTTTGAAAAGAAAAGTAGTTCAAATATAATATGAACTATCACATTTCACATATAATAACATGAAAAGAATGGCGATTATATTATATTATTCAATTAAAAATTAATGTATGTAAGATAATAAAATGTTAATTAGTTTTAAAGTCCAATGTAAGATTTAACAAAAAAAAATTAGGTGCACGATTGTTTTACGTATTGCACCTTTGTCCATGATAAAGTTTTCTTGGTATATATTTCAAAATATCGTAGTTGATGTCTTTATAACTTTTACAAGAACTAAATTTGCAAAAATAATATCTTTACTTATCTTTCGTGATTGATATTTTTCAACTTCTACAAGAACTAAACATGGGAAAATTATATTACTTATTTAAAGTCCTAAATACGTGACCTTTTAAATATTAGGCATAAAAGTAGCATGATCTATTAGTTACGTTAATTTCGTTAAAACACACACGTTAGCTTACTCTTTTTTCTTCATGGAATTTGCCTCCATTAAAAGTAATATGAAAGAATTATAAGTATGTTATATATCTATATCTATCTATCTATATTTATCTATATCTATACTATATTAAAAATACGAAAACCCTTCGAACGTCGTCCGCCTTTTTTACCCTTAAAAGATAGAGTTCACGTTGGATCACATTGCCATTTAATTATTCTCCTAATATATTAATTAGGGCTTTGAAAACAATAAAAAATTTACTCATTCCTTATTTAAACTAGGTAGAAAATCCTAATAATTAGAATAATTGTAGTGAGATTATTCTTCTTCCCAAGTTATTCTTTTTCCTTTTCTTACTTTATTATAGTTAATTTAATCATTATCAACAAATAACTAAATTAATTATCAATAAATTTATTAGTTAAAACTTAATATCACCGTACTGATAAATATGTAAAATATACCACATACTAAGTATCCGTTAGTTTTACGCCATCTATACAATTAAATTTGGGTATCCTATTCCTAATCATTCAGAAATTAATAACTATATTAAGTTAGAAAAGTACATCTATAAAGATTTAAATCATTTAATACCTTGGTGATTGTGATATGGATTAAGTTGTATATTATTCGTATTATTTTTATAATGATAGTAAATAGTAACCTTTGATAGTTATTAGGTAATATTATGAATATAATTACTATATTTATAAAAAAATTACATGTAATTATCTTATAGGTTACATGATTGTGCTAACTTTCTGCACACTGCGTATAATTTATCCACAATATGGTAATAATATGAAGGATACAGTGAAATATATTGACAGTATAATTTTTTAATAAAATATATAATAAAGCTCTTTAAATTTTATTAAATCAAACTTACTATGAATTGATTCAAAGAAATTATTAAGATAGAAAAATCAACATATTTGTTTTATTTCACTTTGAACATCTTTTTCCGCCCTTCTTGTTTTTTTTCCTTCTTTAAATAAGCTTTTGTTTTAATTATTAGGTGACAATAGTTATCTTTGTGAAGCTACAATAGAGAGTTATTTTATTTTATTTTTAAGTTAATCTTAAATTGTGATGGTTGATAAGTTTCTCGGGTAGTAAATATTTATTTTAGACTAATAAAAAAAAAATTGTTAATGTCAGATTATCAAGTAAGTTTCTTCTAAGCTAATACTTCAAAATGTACTTTACATTTTTCAATCTTAAATCTTCAAGGATTACATATTCTTGTTGAAACTGAAAAGGAAGCATAATGGCATGTGAAATTAAAGTGATAAAATTATGAAACAAAAATAAATTCTAAGTTGAAAATATCAACGGATGATTGATGACTTCTATATGATAATTTTCTTTATTGAGTTAGCTATATAAGGTCAACAATCATCTTTTTCATAAAAATATACTTTTCTTTATTACTCAAACACAAAATTTCATATAATTTTAGAAGTTTTACCCATTAAGTTATGGTACACGCGCAACGCTTGTACTTGTAGACTAGTAGAGATAAACAAGGAAAGAATTTATGTATGGTAAAATACCAATTGATTTTGAAGTCTTAAAATTTAGAACTTCTTACCTACATCAAATAATAAAACATTTAATAATCAAAATTTTAGTCTATTTTAAAGTTCTAAATATTAGAGAATTAATTAAATGATTATTTTATCCAATGTGGAATATATATATATATATATATTCCACATTGGATAAAATAATCATTTAATTAATTCTCTAATATTTAGAACTNAACAGAGTTCACACTAGACAAAATAGCCATTTGATTATTCTTTTAGCTAATATTTAGGAGTTTGAAATTAAATAAAATTTGTTACATATTATACCTTTCTTATTTGAATTAAGTAAGAGGTCCTTATATTTAGGACTTTAAAATTATTAAAGTTTAACTTATATGAATTTAAAATTAACGTATAATTAAATAACACCAAATATTATTAATACACCAAATATTATTTACTGTATATATGAAATTTATACATTTAAACATTTTTTTAGCTCCAAAAAAATTATATAATCATGCTAAATTTTAGGTGAACGATTATGATGTAAATAAATAATATAAGGAAAAAAATTAAAGAAAGAGGAAGTAGTTTGCTTTGTCATTTTTTTCAAATCAGTATTTAACCTATAAATGCTATGAATATTCAGTGTGAGATTGGTCCATTGGCTACTAATTTTATTCTTCGATCAATAATTTATTTTAAAATATTATTAAAAATATAATTACGAGAATATTAAATAATATCAAGAGAGAGAAAGAGAGAGGGAGGGAGGGAGGGGAGAAAAGTGATTGACAAAAGTCATGGGAGGGAGGGAGGGGAGAAAAGTGATTGACAAAAGTCATTTACAAATGCTACGACAAACATAAAGTGTAAAAGTTTGATTTTTTATCATTTGACAAAATTGTGAAAGAAAATATAATTATAATTAAATATTTATTTTATGCTATGAGCTAATATGAATAATTTAAATCCTAAAAAAAATGAATTATTTCTATTTGTGATTAAAAAATATAACTAAGTGTTTGAATTGACCTTTTCCGGATTTGAATTAACTAACTAGAAAATAATCCATTTTCACTCCTTTCCAAATTTATCGTGTAGGTAAAGTTATTTTTCAATTTACACAAATATTAGAGTACATAAATTATTTTTCAAGAAGACATCGGCGATAAAAGAAATCAGAATATAAAGTAATTAAGACTTAAATCAGTTAAATGCAAACTTTAAGAAATAAGAATGAAATAGTAGAAGCCAAAATGTATTCATAAAGAGATGTCAGGTGAGATACAATTTAACATATTTATAAATCATATTATAAGATAAGTATAATTAAAAAATAATGTATAACTAATTTAACCAAATTTATCATCTATGCATATTCATAAGATATTTAATACAATTACTATGAGAAAAATTATTTTTATCATTTAAACAAATATTGCATTTTATTTTACCGTCAATGTATATATTTTTAATATTAGACACTATATACACGTGCAACACAAGTATGCTAAAACTAGTGTGTGTGTGTGTATATATATATATATATAAATAGTTAGATAGATATAAATATTTACAGTGAAATAAAATATAAACTTGCTAAAAAGAAAATAAGTTCGGGTACAAAGTTAATGCGGAATGAAAAATTTGAGTAAAAATTACACGGGGCGCCCTATTTAGGCGCCACTTTTTAACCTGTAGCCGCTTTGTTTTTATGTTTGCACCCGTACCCGTTTTTTTGTTAAAAGCCTTTCGAAAAGATAATTTCACAAAGACTACTTTCTCTTCAAGTAAATCTCAGTCCTCTACTTTGCAAATACTCTCTCTCTCCCTCCCGTTCTTCGCTTTTATGAAATCAAAACGGTTATCGTCATTGTTTTTTGATTTTTCAATTGTTTGTTCGCCAACAATATTACGTATAATCACAGGTACATTGCAGTAACTTTACGATTTAATTTTTAGGTTTTGTTTGTTTTTGTGATAGTCATGTTCTATAGGGTTTGTTTGTTTTTGTGATATTCATGTTCGATAGTTTGTTAGGGTTTAGTTCTATAGTGGTTTTTTTGTCATGTATACCTTAATTTTATGGATTTGATGTTTTTTATTTTTTGTGTTTAATTATTGGTGTTAAATTTGTGCTTTGCTGAAGTTTTTTGTTTTGTAACTGGTTAACTTCGGCATTTTAGCAGGTGATATTTTGTTTTGTTTTTTGGTTAGTAGCTGATGTTTTTTGTTTTGTTTTGTTGCACTTCAGCATATTGGGAGCTTAAGTTATTTTATTTTGTTTTGGTGATATGCTGAAGTTTTTGAACGTGTGTGTCTGTTTTGTATTTTATAACTGGTAAACTTCAGCTTGTTTTTGTTTAGGAGCTGAAGTATTTCCTTTGTTTTGGTGAAACTTCAGCATATTGGGAGCTGAAGTTTTTATTTTGTTTTGGTGACCCTTCAACATATTGGGAGCTGATGTTTTTTGTTTTGTTTTGGTGAACTTCAGCATATTAGGAGCTTAAGTTTTTGTTTTGTTTTGGTGATATGCTGAAGTTTTTGAACGTGTGTGTCTGTTTTTAATGAAGATTCTATAAATTCTTTAGTTAGGGAGCTGAAGTTTTATTTGTGTTTTTTGTTAAATTTTTTGAAAGTGGGAGCTGAAGTTTTTTATTTTTTTGTGTTTAATTATTGGTGTTATATTTTTATGAAAGTGGGAGCTGAAGTTTTTTATTTTTTTGTGTTTAATTATTGGTGTTATATTTTTATGAAAGTGGGAGCTGAAGTTTTTGTTTTGTTTTGGTGACCCTTCAACATATTGGGAGCTGAACTTTTTTGTTTTGTTTTGGTGAACTTCAGCATATTTGGGAGCTGATATTTTTATTTTATATTTGTTGAGTTTGTCTTCTTTGAGCTGAAGTTTTTAACTGATATCTTTTACTTTCTTTCAACAGATGGCTTCTACAAATCCTACAGCACCTTCAAATCCTCCAGCAGCTAAAGCATCGAAAAACCGTACACTATCAAAAGGTCCTTTAGTCCGTATTGTTCCTCCTACAAGAGCAGGGGAAAGATATTTTGAGTTTCGCGATTGGTTTAGCTGTCGTGCTTACTGGAAGGATAACCACGATTTGAAGAGTTTAATCAAAACTTTCTTGACTCATGCACAAGAAGATAAGCTAACTAATGGTACTTTTCGGTATATTTTGGCTATGGAGAACTTCAAATGCAACATGAAGTTGGTTCATTGCTTGGTCTTTCTCGAATATTCGCCAATGATCGAGACTCCATTAGTTTCAATATTTTTGGGCATAATGTATCGTTCATCCTTGAAGACTTTCACATTATGTGCGGTTTGAGGATCACCACACATAATGTTGAAAAACCATCTAAACAAGAGAGCACGCTTTTTGAAACGATATTTTGGTAAGTCTAAGGGTGTGACATTGAAGGACATTCGAGATTTTATGTCCCGTAATGAAATTCAGAAGGATGATGTAAATTTCGAACATGTATGTCAAAGTGATGAAGATGCTGTTAAACTTATGGAAATTCTTGTTGTGGAGTCTATTTTATTTGGTAAAAAGAATGAATCAACGGTGCTAGAGGATTATGCAGCCATTGTCGAAGATGATAATGCTTGTGTTGATTACCCTTGGGGTAATGTGTCTTATGAGAAGCTCATTACGTTAATGAAACATGCATTGGATAACCAATCCAACGAACATTCAACTGAGTATACTGTTGGTGGATTTCCATATCCGTTGTGTGTTTGGTTCTATGAGCGTTTTCCCGATCTTCGGAAGAGGTATATTAAAGACGACGAGTACCTTGATTCCCCTCAGGTTCCCAGGATGTTACGTTATGTATGTGTGGGAGAGCCTAAATATAAAGAACTTGAGAAATATTTCAGTAATTATTTTGTAAGTGAATGTTTTTTTATTTTTTGTAGTTTTGTTAATATGTTGACGTATTAATTTTATTTTATTTTCATAATATACTTTTTTTGTATTAAACATGAATATCAGAATTTTAAGGTATTGGATATAATTCCTACAGAAGAGGGATTGAATTCAATGCCTTTGATTGGACAATTTTCATGCAGCTGGATTCGTTCAAGGGTAGTTAATGCGGTTCCTTCAACTGGTGAATCACCACATAGTCGGAGTCGATCAAAAGAAACCCGTCAAACTTCAACTGGTGAATCACCTCGTACCCAGAGTCATTCTAACCGTTCTACAATAGTGTTTGACAATGAATTAGTCAATATAATATGTTCTGTAAGTTTTGTGCTGAATTTTTATTTTTAAATAATGTGTTTTTGTAAAACTACAACATGTTTTAAGTTGAAGTTTTGTTCTGTTTGTGCTGAACTTCAGCCTTCTAGTAGCTTAAGTTTTGTTCTCTTTGTGATGAACTTTAGCATTCTAGTAGCTGAAGTTTTGTTCTGTTTTTCCTG
>ML315662.1:0-21754 GCA_005239505.1 Nicotiana paniculata
GCCCAGACCTCCTATACCTCTATGCGATCGCAGAGGAACCTACGCGATCGCATAGAGCAAATCATAAAACACCAGCAACAACTCAAAAAAACCAGATTTTTCCTAAGTTTTTACAACCCGACACCTACCCGGAACTCACCCGAGTCCTCGGGGCTCAAAACCAAATATACACACGACTACGAAATCATCCTACGAACTTATTCGAGTAATTAAACCACTAAAATAACATCAAAATCAATGAATTAAGCTCCAAAATCTTTAGAATTTTCTCAAACTTCATAAACTTCTAAATTCTCCAATTTTGATCCGAAACACGTCAAACCAAGTCCGTTTCTTACCAAATTTCACAGATAACTCACATAACACATANCGGACTTGGGACCTCGGAATTCGATTCCGGGCATACGCCCAGGTCCTATATTTTTCTACGGACCCTTCGAGACCGTCAAATCACGGGTCCGGGTCCGTTTACCAAAAATGTTGACCAAAGTCAACTTTATTCCATTAATTATCTTAAATTCAACAGTTCAACACATTTTCCACATAAAGACTTCCTAGGTACGCGCTCGGGCTATGCACGTACATCGAGGTGAGATTAACGGAGGCTTTCAGGGCCTCAGAACACAGTTTTTTCTAAATTACAAAAGGTCATCACAACAAGTTTATCAAAAAGTCAAAAGCTCGAGCCTGAAGACTCATCTACCCAACGAGACAAGTGACACGAGCAGAATCGAAAGAAAATCAAAAGAACCATCCAAATACAAAGCCTAATGCAAAAAGCAAAAACCTTCGAACATATTCAGGTTGAAAGGCAAAATATTAGTCACGAGAAAGAAATGTACATCTTTATTCAAAGCTGTTGTAACAAAAACAGTTAGGGGTAAAAGATCATCATCAATGTACTCATTCAAAAAATTGTTCTCAAATAAAACAGTTATGGATGAATGATCTAAATCCTTGTATTTGTTCAAGAAACTGTTACCAAATAAAAACAGTTACGAATAAGAAAAAATTTCCCTCGTACTTATTAGAAAACTGTTTCCAAAACAGTTGCGGGTCAAAACCCCAATCTTTATAAAAATTGTTACTAGTAAAAAACAGTTGTTTCCTTGTATTAATATCGAAAAACTGTTACCTATGAAAAACAGTTACGAAATACAAGAGTATATCAAATATGTTAAACAAAAACAGATGCAAACGTGAGTTTTAGACGATAATTAAACACATGTAAAATGTCATGGAAGTTCAAAAAAAAACTTTCCTTGGAAACATTCTTAAACATGTGTACAACTCCTATCACTCTATTGCATTATTATGAAGTTGAGACGTCTTCTTCATGTCAATTATAAAGGGCCCTCTTCAATAAATTTCCTATTACAAAAAGGCGCACATTTAATATGACACCGTGCCTATTATAAAAAAGGTACGAGTAGTCTAAAGCATTCCACATGCAAAACTCGAAGGTAAAATTAAAACCTCGAAAAATGAAGCATGCAAAAGACTTAAAGAGTAAAAACAGAAACTCAACAAAAGTCGAACTAACATTTATATATTAAAACGGCTAAAACTAAGTATTAACTTATACTTAGCCGTGTAAAATTTATATATATACATTTTGGTGCCCCTAAGTTTCTATTTGGGGACTTAAAGGAAATCCAAATTTACCCCTGATGGGACTAGGGGTAACCACCAATTGATACAAAGAAAAAGAAAAAAAGGGATAAACCAACTAAATCTTTTCAAGATAGGGTTCCAAGAGAGGGGTTGACTTCAGTGGCAGAAGGAGCGGGATCAACTGAGGATGAAGAGGCATGAGCGACTGGAATCTCACCATCAGGTGAAGAGAGGTTATGACCCTGTTGAACCTTCTCCATGGCTTCCATAGTTTTGGCTATTTCAGCACTAAGGTCAAAATCCTCTTGACTCATTTCCATCAATGTGTCAAGGCGAGAATTCATATATGCCCAGCTCACATCGACAGCAGCCATATCTTCCAAATCTTCATAATCCTTTGCCCACACTTGAAGCTCAGCTTTCAACCCGTCCTTCTCCGCTTCCGCAGCTTCATGGGTAGCCCTTAATGGAACAATCGACTCCTCTAAAGTTTGAGCTTTGTCTAAAGCCCTACGAAGATCTTCTTGAGTACGAGTGAGTGATTGCACAAGCTCGCCTGAGTATTCCTCCTTCTGACCCAACAAGTTCTTCAAGTCTCTAATCTCCTCTGAGGCACGGGACAGCTGCTCCGCGAATGAAAACTCCAGAACACTCTTATCTTTATCAGCTCGACTGCAAGAAGCCCTCTCCACTACTAGTTCTGCTGCCATGAGTCTCATCTGCCGCTTCAAGGTACTCTTTTCCTCTTGTAAAGCATCCATGCCAATCCTTAATCTATCATACTGTGCTCTCCAATTATCAACATCGGCCTGCAACTCTCTTGTCTCTTGGTCCGTGTTTGAAATCCTTTTCATAAGCTCGATGCCTATAAGGTTAATTTACAAGAAATAAACCAGTCAGATATGATAAATTTCATATACGAGAGTGAAAGAAGATAACTTTCATCATACCTTCAAAGAAGTATGCATGACCTTATTGGCCCATGTAAGAGCACCATGGCTGGCTAGCTTTGCTTTCTCAGAGGGACCTATCAAAGGCTTGAGCCACACTTCGGGCTCACCCTTCTTCTTGAAAAGGTTTCCCTCAGCTGGAACCTCTATTACCACCTGCCGCATCTCTCTGCTGGAAGACCTTACTTCCCTAACTATGGAAGCAGGTAGAGATGGAACAACAACAGGCACGGAAGGTTGAGGAGCTGGAGAAGCCACATGCAAAGTAGCAGGCACACCAGAAGTTGAAATAGCCAAAGGAGCAGACGAAACAACTTCTCTCTAAGAAGCAGGAAAGACAACAACTAGAGGGACGTTGTCAGGAGCAAGATCAACACCCTCATGAATAGGGGGGTGTGAAACATCATCAAGGACAGGGGTCTCAATCACAGACGCGGAAGACAAGGTTAAGGCTGTAAGCTCATCATCTAAAACCATTCTCCTTCTCCGTGGCCTGTGCACTAAAGCACCCTCTTCTTCTTCTTCTTCTATAGAACGAGACTCACTGATCTTCCTCTTCGAGGAAGATGAGCCAACAATAGTTTCCTGGGCTTGAGCCAAAGACATCTTCGGGATAGATGAAGCAGACACCCTACGAGCAGAGAACCCTATCAAAAAGGGAAAAAAATTTAAACGACAAAAAAAAAAGAGACTCGAGTAAGGAAAGAAGCAAGAACAAGAGCTTCACTTACCGTGGGTCTTTACTTGCCAACCGTACCTCCCAGCGAGGTACTTCCAAGATCTCTCTTCTGAAGGAGCAACAAATAATAATTTTTCTACCCAATCACGAATACCGGAGACATTCTCAATAGTATTCATGATTGCTGAGAGAAGAAAAAACAAATACGGTGTTAATAAAACATCTCAAGTTAAAACAAGAAAAAGTAAATGTGAGCTAAAGCATACTCACGTGCGCGATTCCACTTCTCAGGGAAGGGAAGATTTTCTTCACCCACTAAACCAACAGTGGGTACAACAACATACTGAAGGTACCAGCCCCTATCCTTATCGTCTCCAAGGGTTACCAACACTCTTTTGCTTCTAGCAGTCAGAGTAAAAACCCCTTCACGAAATAAGGTAGGAGAGTAGAGGTGAATAAGATGGTTGAAGGTAAAAGGAACCGAGGCTAAATAAGCCAAACTCCTAAGACATGCGATAACTCGCCACACAAGAGGGCCAACTTGTCCTAAACAGATATTGAAAAAATGGCAAAACTCAATTATAAATGGGTCAATGGGAGGTCTAAACCCTAAAGTGAAAGGATATGTATAAGCAAAATAATATCCCGTCTTGTAAGACGTTATTCTTTGATTACTATTCGGAATATAGACAGGAAAGTCAGAAATCCAAAAGCAATCCCTACGAACAAGGGAAATCTGACCCTTAGTTATAAGGGCTGGATATCTTTCGACACTATCAAGAGAAGAAGCTGGATCTACAAGAACCTGACTATCCCTAGCAAAAACAAACTCAGCAGGAAAATTTATCGACTCCAGGTTCACGAAGGCGTTCGCCTCTGCCTCTAGACAAAGACCGAGAAACCCTAAATCTCGTAGAAACTGGAGATCTAGTGGAAGAAGGAGGAACTATCTGAGAAGAAGAGGAGTCCCTCGAAGGAGTGGATCCTATACGTCTAACTCTACCACCCCTCCAACTCCTAGTCAGAGCAGAAGATGGTGCTAAACTTTCAATATCTATTACTCTTTGAGGTTGGTTTGAAAAATACATGTTTACAAAGGCAAAGAAGAAAGTTCTTTAAAAAAGACAAAGTTAGAAAAGTGTTTCGTGGAAGCAAAGAAAAGAAAACATGTATTTATACTTGAAGACAACCGCCGAACATGAAGAAAAAGGGAAATAATGATGAAAAGTCATAATTGAAGATGTCACTTCGGGACTGACACAACCGCAAAAAGCCCTAAAAGGTGCCGAGTAAATGCAAAACCAATCTGAAAAGGACACGTGGTATGAGAATTAAATGGAAGTGACAAACGATGCCTATGGTGCAGAGAAGGATACAATGATTCAAGGAAAAACGGAGGCAAAATATTCCCGCCATAAATGAATATACACTTACAAATATTAAGTGTTAAATATATGGTAAGTGGGGGGACTATCTGTATTGGTAAAAAAGAGTTTCACACGTAAGCCAACTTTTGACAACTCAGCCAGACACGTGGACACAGGTAAACTCGACAGCTGGATGTGATTCTTTGAAGAGGTACGGTACAAAGAGGCACGGTTCAGTAAATCCACGAACTTATCAGCCACTCAACTTGATCAAAACGGGAGAGAGGCACGGTCAAAATGAATCTAGACAAAGCTATGGGCAGATTCAAGGACCCAAAATTGATTAATCGAACGTTATGTAACCGAACCCAATTACCGTTATCCTTTGTAACGCCTCATTAATGTCATAATTAGTCATTAATCAGGGACCATAGCAAGAGTCGTACGTTATAAGAATATCCTATATAAGGGAGGGTCATACAGCTTGTAAAGGCATCTGGTTCTCGAATACAATCAACTTCGATCTTCTATTTTTCTGCAATATTGTCTATTATTCATTTTTCTCCATTTATCTTGATTTGTAACTCGTATTTATCTTAAAAATAAGCTTTAGTCAAAGGGTCTAATTATTTGGTTAAACAAACATAATTAGAAAATAAAAATATGTTGGAACAAGGGAGTATGTAACAAACATTGCATTGAAGCCAGGAAGGCAAGTAATCTTCAATAAAGTATTAGAACAAGTGAGGAAATTTTCTAACTATTTTAAACAATTCAAAAAATATGTTTCGATCAGATATAAGATATATCTATTCTTGCTTTTGGTGGTCATGTATTCGTTGATGCATAATTGAGTGTTTTAAAAGCACTATAAAATTTAATGGAAAAAACCATTTACCTATCATAACTAACATGATAGAAACTAAGGGTCCACCAAACTATATAGAGAACCGGGTTCTCTATTAGTTCCCACAGAACACACGCATACTGCAGTAAATAAATGACACAATGGAGTTTTACGTGGAAAACTCCCAACTCACGGGATTAAAAACCACGACCTACCCTTGTAGGATTTCAAATTCACTCCTGAGCAAACTTTAGATTACAACCTATTGTAAACTAGGAATTAACCTCTTAATCCCTCACTAACTTGTAACAACTCTATTACAAGTCACTTTGTAATAGCTCTATTACAAAGACTTACAACTCGGCTAACTCTAGCCAAGACACAAACACAAAAGTTTATGGTTTACAAAAGATCTCCTACAGAAATGCTTCTAACTAAGCTGGGTAGAAGTTACAAATGAAGAGAAAATAACAAAGACTAAACAAACCTAAGGACTTAAAATATCTTCAATCTTTGGATCTGGTCCTTGAGGTTGCAGCAACTTTGTTCTTGAGAGAGATGGTGGCTAGCACTTGAGAGGAATATGATATTTTTTGATTTTCAAGTGTTGGACCATGAAGTCACTTGCCTCATGTTTATAATATGTGTGTGAGGTCATTGGGATGATGTAAGCAAATATCAGGTACAAGGCATGTCCCATAAAGTGACTGATGCACTGTTGTGTGTGCAGTGCAACAATGCAGCGACTTTAACAGTTGTAAGGAGTTGACTTGTACTGTGACCGGAGGAACTGATCTCTATCTGTTCCCTCTACTGTTTCCTTTGTTGTTTCCTTAACTGATTTCATTGAGAGTTAAACCTGACATCTGACTAGTTACTCTTAACGTAAATGATTTAATTTAGATTCCTTATCTGGTTCTCTTATGAAGTTTGTCAAATCATCAAAACAAAAGATACATAACTTATCAATTTCCCTTTCAATTTTCAAGTAACATATCTAATGTCAGTCGATACAGTGCAACAACTTTTACAACTGTAGAATTGACTGTACTACGACCAAAGGAACTGATCACATCTGGTCCCTATCTGGTTCCTCGAGAGCGTTTGGCAAATCATCAAAACATGAGATAACATAACTAGTCAATTTTCCCTTTTTGATGAAGACAAACTTAGAATTGATATTCTCCATAAGAAAATCATATCTCTCATATTTTCCCCCCTGCAAAATAGCCATACTCCCCTTGAGAACCTTTCCCTATCTGGTTCTTATATGAAGTTTGTTAAATCATCAAAACACAAAGACACATAACTTTCAATTTCCCCCTTTTTTATAATGACAAACTTAGAATTGAAGTTCCCTATAAGAACCAGATCTCCATATTGTTCCCCCTGCAGAATAGTCATATTCCCCTTGAGAACATGTTTCTCCCCTTCAATTTCCTTTCCTCTCTTGGCATCATAAAAAAGAATTAGCCGAGTAAATACAAAAAGAAGTCCAAAAAAGTTAACTCATACCACTTGTGTGCACATAACATAGCTAAAAACGGAACGCAAGAGTATAACATGCATTAATAGAAGACGATGCTCATTAAGTTAGGGAAAAATATTGTAGCAGTACCATAATTACAAACATACACAAGTCAAACAAAGCTAGAGTACCATATTCTAAAGGGAAGGACAACAAAAGACATGATATAATTAAACAAGAGCTGGCAAATGGGTAAGATAGGGGACACTGGATAGAGAAGGGAAGGACTAGAAAGCAAGGGCTTTGAGGAGGCTGTCAGTGCAAGCATTAACAACCCTTTGATCGTTGATCAGCTGCTCATTCAGGTTCTCCACTTGGTTCCTCAACTCCAAATTTTCAGCTTTTAGACAGGCAACTTCTTCTCCCTGAGTATTGCTGGAACCAGGTTCCTTGCTGGCCTGATTGAGCTTAGACTCAAGAATAATATTAAGCGCTTTCCACCCCCTAATTTCCTCATTTGCAGCATTTTGGGCATCAATAAGCTGAGAGACTGTGGAATCACTGCTTATTCCCCCTTTTTGTCAACATAGTCATATTCCTCCAAGGTGTTCATTGAGAACATTTATTTACGAGTTCCCGCAAGTGCTCTCCCCAAGGGTACCTCAAATCGTTCAAAGGCTTGTGTGAGCCTATATGGCAGCCCATGATTTTCATCCTTGAAGTCTGCCACTTTCTTTATATGTTCAACCAAAGTCCTAGGCAGATTCATGTGAGTGTAGTCGTTCAGTGCCTCCAAAAGAATCAGGTCCGCTATAAAGGCAATGGATCGCCTTTCATCTCTTGGTAGCAAAACCTTATTCACCAACTCGAACAAGAGTTGATATCCTGGAAATAGTCCCTTCTTGTGCACTCTCTCCCCTTGTTGAACATCTTGAGACTTGACAATAAACTTTCTAAAACTTGGGGAACAGGTTCCTTCCACAGTTGAGAGCCCTTCAGCAGGCACCCCAAGAATATCCTCGAGCACAACCTCATCAATCACAAATTCTACCCCACTGATATTCAAATAGATGGTGTCACCTTTCACTATGAACAAATAAACATAGAAACTACGAACTTCCTCCTCATAGACCTTTGGACTCTGAACAGTAAAGTGATGAATTCACTTTTGGAAGTCACAAATTTCAACCAACTTCCTCAATCCAAACTTATCAAGAATGTCAGTGTCAAAAACTCTGCCCCTTATAACTTTCTGTTTGTTTCAATTTTGCTTTTTTTCAAGCCCAAACACATCAACTCTAGCCGTCTTTAAGGAACGAGGTTCCTCACAACTACTTAGCATCTTTCTGAGTGGACTTTTCTTCTCAACAGTCTTCTTCTTTTCAACAGACTTTTCCTTTTCAACTCATTCGTCACCACCAACCCAGCAACTTTTGTAGATAGGTCATCCTCATTATCATCAAATTCTCCCGCAAATACAGGCTTTATCTTAGAGTACACAACCTCTAAAGGGAGTGTATCAAGTTTAGGAGAAGATGAAGGGTCAATACTGCCTAGGGGAATCTAGTAGAGCTTGGAGTTTAATCCCAGGTATGAGCTTAGAACTCCTCTTGGGCAGAGGGACCAGGTTACTTTGTAGGCTCCCCTGTAGTACCGGCCGATGCTTGGTCACTTTGAGACATCTTGTCCCCATTTCCTCGTTCTTCCCCGAGTCCCAGTACCCATATCACCTGACAAAGAATCCCCAACTAGACATTCCATAGCTTACCCACAATAATTTCCAACAATGCAGTATCAGTAAAAGAGAATGGGCATTAAGTGATGTTGAAGAAATATTAAGATAAAAAACCTGAGCATATTTAGTTCCAGAAACAACAGACACACCACACCATCCACCATATCAGGAACCGACACTCCTATCTAGATGGTTGTTCTTTGAGATACAGAGACACAACAAGGATGTATTTTTAGTAGCTTTGGGAGACTCAGTGGTGAAGACATGGTTGATTTTGAGAGAGGGAAGGCACATAAATATGGTTTGGGGTATTTAGAGGGAAAAGAGGGATCGGTTACAATAAGGTGCGATAGAAAGGGATGGGTAGTCGGGTCGGTTTAATAGGTATAAGAAGAAGCGGAGGCAATTAATGATGTGGCACACTAGCAGTTCAAAATGCATATGAGTGTAATAGGAACTACTAACCTGAGTCAAAGGAACCAGGTTCCTTGACAAATTTTGAAAATGGGAGCATCATCCTTCCAAATATTTGTAATGTCATTAGCCACATGTTTGTCCTATAGTTTCCATGCGTGTTTACTTGTAACGATATAGAATTGAGTTAGAAGTTGCCAGAAAATACTTTTTAGTAATTTACCTAACCATCCTTTCATAACCAATCATCGAGGGACCAAGTTCTCCGCCATATTAAGGGCACTTGTATTGTCACAAAGTAGTTGCACACAATCAGAGAATACACCAAAGTCTTCAAATTGTTTCTTGATCCACAACAGTTGGGCACAACAGGAGTCAGCTGCCACATATTCAACTTCTGCAGTAGAGAGGGCCATAGAATTTTATTTCTTTGTACCCCATGAAATCAAGTGAGATCCTAAAAAGTATGTCATGCTATATGTGCTATTTCTATCCACCAGATAACTCGCATAATCAACATCAGCATACCCAATTGAGTCAAAATTACCTCTTGAGGGATAATGGAGGACCAGGTCCTGCGTTCCTTTGAGTTACCTCAGAATTCTTTTGACAGCTTTCATATGAGATTCTTTAGGACTTGATTGGAAACTAGAACATAACCCAACACTAAACACAATTTCAGGTCTGCTGGCTGTTAGGTATAAGAGAGATTCAATGATACCCCGATACATAGTATTATTTAGAGGGAACCAGGTTCATCCATGTCTAGACGAGTGACAGTAGCAATGAGAGTATCAATGGTCTTTGTGCTTTCCATATCAAACCTTTTCAGAGGCTCCTTAATGTATTTCTCATCACTTACTACAGTTTCCTTAGAGGTTTGCTTCACTTGTAACCCTAGGAAGAAGTTCAGTTCCCTCATCATACTCATCTCAAACTCGTTTCCCATAATCTTTGCAAACACCTCACATAAGGAATCATCCGTTGTACCAAAAATGATGTCATCAACATAGATCTGCACAAACAGTAGGTTCCTCCCCCGTTTCTTCAAAAATAGGGTATTGTCAATTTTTCCTCTTGTAAAGCCATTTTTAAGAAGGAACTTTGACAACCTTTCATCCATGCACGAGGGGCCTGTTTTAGCCCATATAATGCCTTGTCAAGTTTGAATACATGTTCAGGATTCTCATGACACTCAAAACCAGGTGGTTGTTTGATGAAGACTTCTTCCTTTAAATATCCATTCAGAAATGTACTTTTGACATCCATTTGAAAGAGTTTGAATTCCATATGAGATGAAAAGGCAATGAGGATTCTGATGGATTCCATTCAAGCAACTGGGGAAAACGTCTCATCATAGTCGATCCCTTATTCATGATTGTATCCTTGCACAACTAACCTGACCTTGTATCTTATTGTATTACCAAACTCATCAAGCTTGTTTCTGAACACCCATCTGGTTCCAATAACAGTTATGTCTGAGGGTCGAGGAACCAGGTTCCACACACGGTTCCTCTCAAATTGATGGAGTTCATCTTGCATAGTAGTAATCCAGTCAGTATCTTTAAATGCTTTCTTGATGTTTCTCGAATCAATTTGAGACAAGGAATCTGAGAAAGCAACCATGTTTCTTGTCCTTGATCTAGTCTGAATTCCTAAATCCAGAGGAGTGATGACATTTAGGAGAGGATGTGAGATTTTGTGCTTCCAGTTAGACACATGAGTCTTAGGGTGAGAAGGACCAGGTTTCGTCGTGTGAGGCCCATTATTGGCATCCATGGAAGTGTGAGTACCACTTCTCTACTCACCATCAGGTGTGCCTTGCACAACATCAACAACTTTATTTTTTATTTTAGTTGTTGTGATGGAGGGACCAGGTTCCTCCGAATCAGCTGGAGGTCCTATTGCATCTTCTTCACTAGACTCCTTGACTTGACTCATCAGATCTGCCTTCCCGTTTTTCATATCAATGACTTCTCCAGTAACCTTTGAGTACTCTCCATCTGGATCATTCTTATCATTTGAATCTTTGAATATTCATTTAACAATAACTAAGATGTACTTCTTTCCTCCTGTGTTGGTCATCCTCGTAGGTCCACACAGATCCATATGAAGAAGATCTAGTGGCCTTGAGGTGCTCACTTCCTTCTTTGGCTTGAATGAGGACTTGACTTGCTTCCTTTTCACACATAAATCACACACCTTGTGATCTTTGAACTTTGACTTCGTCAAACCACGAACCAGGTCCTTCTTGATCAGTTTGTTCAACAGAGTGAAGCTTGCATGTCCCAATCTTTTGTGCCATAGTTCAGCATCATCATTTAACGGTACTC
Source organism: Nicotiana paniculata (assembly GCA_005239505.1). NCBI lineage: Eukaryota > Viridiplantae > Streptophyta > Magnoliopsida > Solanales > Solanaceae > Nicotiana > Nicotiana paniculata. Next base: position 11,408 of record ML315662.1, read on the forward strand.
AGACATGTAAGATCACCACCATCAGAGATTTAGAGTCTACAACATAAATGTTTTTGAACCTTTTGCAATAACAACCACTTCACCAGTTATAAAATTGGTTACAGTACAAGATTTTGACTAAAACTCCACTTTTTTTCCTTTGTCACAGTTTGAGCAGGCTATACTTCAAGCCATTCGCATAATACACATTCTCAATTGAGTGAGAGAGTGTTTTTCCAATATTTACAATTCCCAGAATGTTTCCCTTTTTTTGTCCAAAGGGTACACTCCCACCTTGCAAGGCCTTGAGTGAAAGTAAATCATCCATTCTTTCAGTTATGTGTTTAGAGCAGCCACTATCTATGTACTATTTTTTACTGCTTCCATTCACTATTGCCTGCGCAAGGGAATCAGAGATTAGTCTTAGGAACCCAAACAAGTTGGGGTCTCTTGTAATGAGGGAAGGGTCGAATCAAATTTCTTTTTGTTCTATACAGGCATCAGATATTTGTTTTTCAGAGAATCAAGTTCCCTAGCAGTAGAAACTTTTTCGACAAAAACTTTATTTTTCTGTTGGGACTGGAATTTTTCTTTACATGAATCTTTGTAATGACCAGTCTTACCACAGTGAATACAAAGTCAGTTATCAGGCACAATAAAATACTTGCTATGTGGATTATAGGGGTTTTTTTCCTTGTGGAACCAGATTCCTTGCATGTTCCATCTGTTACTTTTATACATGGAAGTGATTGTATCAAAGGACCAGGTCCACTTCAAAGATTTATCTAGATCATTTTTAACCCTGTTTAAATCTTCCTGAAGTTGTCTATTCTTTTCAAGTTCAGCATCAAGACTCAATTTTATATTTTTGAGATCATTTTTAAGCTTAAGGTGTGTCTCACTTGCCACTTCCTTTCCTTTAGAGGAGTTCATGTATTTTTCCATTGAAATTTTTAAGAAGATATTTTCTTTCTTTGTTTCCTCCACTGTTTCCTTCAAATCTACAACTACAACCACCAGATCATCTCTCTCTTGTTCTAACTCTCTTATTTCCTTAGTTAAAATATTTTTATCACTAATGAGGTTGCGGTAAGCATCAATTAAAAAACTAGCCAAAGATACCAACTTCCTTTTAGAATAAAACTTCAAATTTCTTTGTACGTCCAGAAAGTTTACCTCATCATCATCATCAAAGTTTGCCATCAATGCAAATATGGAATCATATTTTGCAGCTTTGCTTTCAACGGCCAACATGGAGGTGTCTTCCTATTCATCATCACCCTCAGATTCACTAGAGGAATCTCCCCAGGCAGCCAGAGCTTGCTTTACAATATTATCATCGACATCTCTTCTCTTGAACTTTCTGGCAGGGACCGGGTCTCTCTTAACCATATTGTTAGCATTGTGTTTGTATTGGTCCTTCTTGTGGAGAAGACAATCTTTGAAGAAATGTCCTGGCTTTCCGCACTTATGACATCTATTGTATCCTTTCGTGCTTTGCTAGAGATTCCCTTCTTGGGAATGCATCCATTTCTATGAACCATTTTCTGAAATCTTGGTGGTCTGTGGTTGATTGACCTTCCTCGAAGTTTGGTGGAGCAGCCATGTAGATCCTTTCTAGGTGTTAACCTTTTAGAAAGAACCCGCTCTGATACCAATTAATAGAAACTAAGGATCTACCAAACTATATAGAGAACCAGGTACTCTATTAGTTCCCATAGAACACACGCACACTGTAGTAAGTAAATGACACAATGGAGTTTTACGTGGAAAACTCCCAGCTCACGGGATTAAAAGCCACGACCTACCCTTGTAGGATTTCAACTTCACTACTGAGAAAACTTTAGATACCTATTGTAACCTAGGAATTAACCTCTTAATCTCTCACTAACTTGTAACAACTCTATTACAAGCCACTTTGTAATAACTCTATTACAAAGACTTACAACTCGACTAACTCTAGCCAAGACACAAACACAAAGGTTCATGGTTTACAAAAGATCTCCTACAAAAATGCTTCTAAGTAAGTTGGGTAGAAGTTACAAATGAATAACAAATAACAAAGACTCGACAAACCTAAGGACTTAAGATATCTTCACTCTTTGGATCTGGTCCTTGAGGTTGCAGCAACTTTGTTCTTGAGAGAGATGGTGGCTAGCACTTGATTGGAATATGATATTTTTTTATTTGAATGTGTTGGACCATGAAATCACTTGCCTCATATTGGTAATATGTGTGTGAGGTCATTGGGATGATATAAGCAAATATCTGATACAAGGCATGCCCCATAAAGTGACTGTTGTACTGTTGTGTGTGCAGTGCAAAAGTGCAGCGACTTTAACAAATGTAAGGAGTTGACATGTACTATGACCGGAGGAACTGATCTCTATTTGTTCCCTATACTATTTCCTCTTTTGTTTCCTTAATTGATTTCATTGAGAGTTGAACAAGACATCTGACTAGTTACTCTTAACGCAAAAGATTTAATTATTTCAGGTTCCTTATCTGGTTCTCTCATGAAGTTTGTCAAATTATCAAAAAAAAAAAAAAAGATATATAACTTATCATAACATGTCTTATAAAGTTCTAAATATCTCATTCTACAAGAATCATTTAAATAGTTTATAAAATAAAAATAAATAAGGAGATCATAGAATAACAATTTTTTTTATAATAATCTCACATGCCACGTCAACATTTGAATCTCAATATTTACATGGAATAATGAATACTTCTGAGATAAGAGATGTGTCAAATAAAGATATACCTTCTCAATTTTTTTTATTTCACTGATTTACTTCAATGAGCAGCGTCATCAAACACTTCAAACTCAAGGAGAAAATCAAAGACTTGTGCCGGTGACATATTAAAAAATTAAGCCCAAATGGTAACAATATGAATCAAGAAAATAAATAATAGATGAAGAGAAGAAGATTGAACTTTCTTATTTTTCAAGTGTTCTCCCAAGTGTATACAATATGATGCCCAAATCGTCTACTTATAGGATGACATTGAGGTGATACAAAGAGATATAATGAACAAGGTATTAACTATTCTCTACAATCCACATTAATTGATTTTTTGGTTGTTTTCACACATATTAAGGAATCTAACTTTTAGCATTAATTAACAATGAGATTGACCATATTAACCTTAGTTTGTTCATTGAAAATACAATAAATACTCCTAGGCTCTTTACTCCAAGGGAAACTTTGGAAAAAAAGTTAATTCCTTCTTGATATCTGAAAAATCAAATATTGTGGTTCACTAAAAAGGGCCACAAAATCAATTAAAATGGAGTGGAGGAAGTATTGAGATCATGGGGAAGATAATGGAGGAGATTATGGATGTGTGGGAGTTACAACCATAATGGTGAATAACAGTTTGCACTCACATCTTAATTTTGCTTAATAATATGATTTGAAAAACTGTGTACACCAACTCTTTTATGACATCATAATATGATTGAGCCATACCTAGGCATAAACTTTCTAGTACCTGTTCTTTAATTATCACTTAACATCTTGTTTGGATGGGTGTTACTTGTCGTATTGTATCGTATTGTTATTTTAAATACAAAATTTATTTTGATTGTTACTTTAATTTAGTATATCGTATCGTTAAATCCATCATTATGTAATGACGAAACGTGTCACTTTATAAAACGACGGATTTGGTGTGATGGCGTCGTTTCTTTGCTTTTTTCCTCTCATTTTGCCCTTCTTTATTATTCAGTAAATTGCTCTTGGATGACAGTGGATATCAAATTTCAGCAGCAGCAATAAGAGCAGAATATGGATACTATGGGACCCAAGAATCTTTGAGTTTGAGCCAATTGACATAGATGGCCAATACATACATGGACATGTCAGAACACACTCAAGTTTTTTAGCATTTGGATTTACAGCAATATATGGTTTTCATACTATAAAAGATAGGTTGGGTAATGTGGCAGAAGTTGAGGCAGATAAGCAGTTTGCAGCAAGGACCGTGGCTAGCAATGGAGATTTTAATGCAGTATTGAATATTCAGGATAGACAACATGGTGCTATAATACAAAATATGAAAACAAAGGATTTTAGGGAGTTCATGAGTGATATTGGAATGAATGAACTACCTACTGTGAGAAGGGACTACACATGGACAAATAATCATACGTACAACATGATAGATAGAGTATTGGTAAACATAAACAATGCCTAGTTTGAGTATACAAATCCTAGAGCCATCTTCCTCTAATCATTCCCCACTTAAGTTGATGCTTTCACAAATGCAGAGGAAGAAAACTAGTCTATTTAGATTTTTCAATTGCATAGCTGAGCATCCTCAATTTATACAAGAAATAGATCAAGTATGGAACACAACTGGAGAAGCTGGGAAGCTATAACTAAAGAGAGTTAAGAAAGTTATTAAGGGGCTTAACACGCAACACTACAAAGGTGTTGAGGACAGAATCAAAGAAATCAGAAGGAAACTGCAGGAAGTGCAGGAGAAAATGAGCTGCAGACTGATGAATGCAAAATTAATTGAGGAAGAAAAGGAACTAAGAGTAAATTAGAGAAATGGGTACATTATAGGAAAGCATTTATAGGCAAAGATAAAGGGTACAGTGGCTGAAATTGGGAGATACTAACTCTGCATATTTCTTTTCGCATATGAAGAATAGGAACACTTTGAATGGAATACATGCTCTCACGACTGATATTGGGGTGAAATTACATATGGAGGAGGAAATAGAGACAAAAATACTTGGATACTTTAAACAATTGCTAGGGTCAAATGCTCCTGCAATCCCATCAATAGGTCCAAATGTAATGCAAAGAGGGGCAATGCTCAAAAGAGAAAAACAAGTTAAACTGATCCAAGTTGTCACAAAGCAAGAGATATGGGGAGCTCCACAAGATATAAATGAATTGAAGTCTCCAGGATATGATGGTCTCAATGTAGTTTTCTTCAAGAAGTCATGGCATATCATAGGGGAGGAGGTAACACAAGTTGTGCTGGATTTCTTTCAGACATCACAGATGTTTAAGCCAGTTAATTGCACCTTAATAACTTTAATTCCTAAATTCATAAATCCTGCTACTATCAAGGAATATCGACCTATTTCATGTTGCACCACAATAACAAAATCATCTCAAAGGTCTTGACTAGTCGACTACAAGGAGTTATGGATGATCTAATAGATAAGACCCAATTTGCTTTTGTCCCTGGAAGAGTAATTATTGAAAATATCATTCTAAGCCATGAGTTAGTAAAGGGGTATGGAAGGAAAGGAGTGTCACCTCGATGCATGATGAAATTGGACATGCATAAGGCATATGATTCACTTGAATGGCCATTTCTTGAACATGTTTTGAGTGCATTGGATTTTCCAGAGCAGTTTGTGAAATGGATAATGACTTGTGTATAAAGTGTTACGTATACTATAATATTGAATGGTTCACCAACTCAACCTTTTGAAGCCAGGAAAGGACTTAGACAAGGGGGTCCACTATCCCCATTTCTTTTTATGCTGGCAATGGAATATTTCACAGGAAGATTAAAGGCATTGCATCACATCCCAGATTTCAACTATCATCCTAAGTGTGCAAGGATACAAATCATGAAACTTGGTTTTGTAGATGACCTTTTGTTATTTTGCAGGGGAGACATTGGTTCAATTCAGCTACTATACAATTGCTTTTTGGATTTCTCAACAGCATCAGGATTGGAAATTAACAAGAAGAAAAGTGCCATCTTCTTTGGTGGGGTATCACAAGCTATTCAAGAAGACATACTGGAGTTCCTTGGAATTCAAAAGGGGGAGTTGCCAGTAAGATATCTTGGAGCACCTTTAAGCTCTAAAAGGGTCTCACTAGTACAATGTCAACCTCTAATTGACAAACTAGTGGGAAGAATCACATCCTGGACAGCCAAGCTATTGTCATATGAAGGGAACCTATAACTCATCAAAAGTGTTATGTTCTCCATTCAAACCTATTGGGCTCAAATCTTCATGCTGCCGAAGAATATTACCAAGCTGATTGAGGCAATTTGCAGAAGCTTTTTATGGACAGGAGATAGCAACATTTCAAAGAAAGCTCTACTAGCTTGGGAGAAAGTACGCCAACCCAGGTCAGCAGGAGGTTTAAATGTAATGGATATTGGTCTATGGAACAAAGCAGTTGTCAGCAAGAAATTCTGGAATCTATGTAAAGAAAAGAACAAGCTATGGATACAATGGGTGCAGTGCTACTAAAGAACAAACAGGTACGGGAGGTGCAAATGAACCAAGCATTATGGATTATGAGAAAAATATTGAAAGCTAAAGAAAACTTTGAGAAAGTAGGATATAACTATGAAGATCTAAGACAGATGCATACTTGTTCTATCAAGCACATATACCATAAACTGTGAGGAGAATTTAACAAAGTGGGTTGGAGGAAATTGGTATGCAACAAGCAGGATGACCTAGGTGGATATTCATGCTAACTCTGGTGGCAAATGGCAGACTGTACACAAAGGATAGATTGTTAAAGTGGGGTATTCACAATGATCAAACATGTCCTCTATGCGCACAAGCAAATGAATATATACAACATCTATTCTTTGAGTTCCAGTATGCTGCTGGACTATGGAAGAGGATGCTCAACTGGCAAGGTATTAGCAGGAACATATATGGCTGGTCTGAGGAGCTGAAATGGGCAGAAAACTGGGCAAGAAACATGAATGCAAAAACAGAGTTGTTCAAGATTATATTAGCAGGATATGTATTTGTATGGCAGGAGAGGAATGCAAGACTATTTCAAGCCAAAGCGAGGAACTGAGAGATGCATAGCAAGCTAATTGTACAAGAAGTGCATTGTAGAAGCAACACTAAAATAGGAAAAGTTCTAAGTAGACTGGATTACTATCCAACGTAATAGCTAGAGTAACAGAAGGATAGCAATAGAGTGTACAGGGGAGGGAGGAAAGTATAGGAAAATTTGAAAGGGTTTTGTATTGACTGGAAAAATATTTTCCCTGGTATATAAAAGTTTAATTACCAAAAAAAAAAATCATACTTTATTCTTTATCCTACTTTTTATATAATAATTCTATTTCGTATTCTATTTTTTCTTAGTAATGTTGCAAGTTTATTCTTCATATTGTTAGTGTGTGATATCACGAAACGACGACAAACGATACAATCTATCCGAACATTGTATTCAACAAATAATACAATATAATAAAATACAGTACAATACAATTCGATACATTATGAAACGAAATGTAACAACAATCCAAACAAGCTGTAAGTGTTTTTTTCTTCTTTAAGAAAACTTTTCCCCTTATACTGTTGTACTTCAACCATAAAACAAAACGGTCAAATAGATTTACTCGCCATGATACGAACCATCACTTGATCATGCTTCTTATTGCCCCTGAATTATCTAAGATAAATTGGTATCCCAAAATATGGTGACACATCAGTCTGCAACACAGGGATGGATGCATTTAGGAGCAGTACTGTAAAGTTGGATAGGAAGAGAGTTAGAAGTTTCAACCAAAATAAGAACATCATATCTAGATTGAGAAATGGATTCACAAAACTAGTAATACAGAACAGTAAAGAAATGAATTGCCACCATCTTTTTTCAAGATTTACCAAAAAGTACAAGAGGACAAGAGAACCAGAAAACCTTCTACTTCCAGAGCAACTGATTAAATTTGACCTAGAAACTGAAACAAATTTGCAATAAATGCAATATTTATCTTATGTAATACTGAGCTTTTTTGGAAGTTGCTTTCTCTTTGATACTGCCAATTATTTATTTTTTAATAAAAAAGGCAATAGCATATTGCCTCTTCAAAATAGTCAACCATAAATACATGTAACATCTAAAAACCACTATATTTGTAAGTGCGCGAAACAAAAGTTTCTTCATGCTCACACTTGACGAAACACTCTCTCAGGACATGCTGAAGAGGTCGGCCTCCGAGATAAAGACAATAAGGCCTACACAATTTAGGTTCAGAAGCGAAAACTACAATGAAAGGAAATAAGAAATTTCAGCTACAGGCAAGAAGGTATTTCTCCTGATTAGGTATGTGCATTCATATACCTAATGTTATTGAACCAAACGATGTTTACCAGCGACTTCTCTTGTCCATTATAACCAAAAATCATCTTTGACTCACTGAGCGCTCCAACTGCAGAGAAACATGGTGGATCCGCGTGGAATGCATAAAACCTTCTCTACTCTATGCAATACGCTCTTAATCCACTCAGGGTTTTGAATAAGATACCTAAAGAATAATTTCTGAATATCTAATCTTGACAACCCAAAATTAAGCAAAACAAAGCATATAAAAGTAAGGATTTACCATCCTATTTCACTGCTAATTTCACTGCTTATTCCAAAAGCAGAAACAAACGTGGGGAAAGCAGTTATTAGGGGATCGGAGATCTAACTCTCCAAACGATCGGCCGGGTCGTTACAACTTCAATGCCTCTATGCGACACCAAAAAGCCAAGGAACTTTCCAGAGGTCACGCTGAAGGCGCATTTCTCGGGGTTCAGCTTCATGTCGTATCGCCTAAGTATGTCGAAGGCCTCCCTCGGGTGGTCGATGTGGTCCTCTTTTCTTTTTGATTTGACCAACATGTCGTCTATATGTACTTCCATCGTTTTGTCGAGCTACTCTTTGAACATTTTGGTTACCAGCCTCTGATAGGTTGCCCCTGCGTTTTTCAGTTCTAAACGGCATGACTCTGTAGCAGTACGTCCCTTGGTGGGTGATGAAAGTGGTTTTTTCCTGGTCCTACTTCTCCATTAGGATTTGGTTGTAACTTGAGTAGACGTTCAAGAAACTTAACAGTTTGTGCCCCGTTGTTGCGTTGATGAGCTGATCAATGTGAGGCAACATAAATGAATCTTTCGGGCAGGCCTTGTTCAGATCCATGAAGTCCACGCACATGCGCCATTTCTAATTTTTCTTTTTCACCATGACCACGTTGGCGACCCATTGGGGGTAGTTTGACTCTCTGATAGAACCGTTTGCGAGCAATTTTTTACCTCTTCGCAGATGCCATCATTTATTGTGGCGTTGCATTTTCTTCTAATCTGCCATATCGGCGGGTAGAGTGGGTCGACGTTCAGCTTATGTGTTGCGATTTACTTCGGGATACCTGGAATATCTACATGGGAGAAGGAAAACAAGCCTGTTGTCAGTTAAAAATTTATGGAATTTACCTGATTCTGGGAGTTTGTGGCCGACGTAGGCATTTTTGTTGTGATCGCTTTCATCCTGTTGAACGGGATCAATGTCTTCCTCTGTTGATCTTATGGCTTCCACGACGTCGGTGTATTTAATGACTTCTATTTGTTCATCACCCCCTGACCCCGACCTCTCTAATTGCTACGCTCATACGCCTTCACCTTTCAACTCCTAAGTGTATGTGTAGTCTTAGGCGATGTGCTAGCATTTTTGGGTTGTGCGCTGCTCGATGCGGATGCTGAATACTCCCCACACGGTGGGAAACTTGATGACCTGATACAGGCTGGACGAGATGACTCTCATGGCGTGTATCCAGCGTCATCCTATAATGGTGTTGTACACTGTATCATGATTCATTATGTGGAATGTTGTTTCCAGGGTGATACCACCAGCCAGAACGGTCAGTGTGATCTCTCTGTAGGTCCATTCAACTGCATTGTTAAAACCTGTTAGTGTTATGCATCGTTGTACTATCTTATCCCCGAGTCTCATCTGTATGAGGACTCTGGGATGGATAATACACACTCCACTTCAGTCATCTACCATAATCTGTTTTACGTTGGTGTCTGAAATTCTTAAAGTAATGACAAGAGCATCATAGTCAGGAAAGGTCAAACTGTGGGTATCTGACTTATTGAAGATGATACTTTCTTCGAGGTCGTCATACCGTTCATGGGTGATCGACCGCTTCAACTTGTGGGTGGTTGTGAAATTCACGTCGTTGATCGTTACGTCATCACCCCCGCTGATAATCATCTGGATGGTGCGGGCGATTTTGGGGGGCCTTGATGTTATTCCCTCCCACGGGTGAAATTGGCTCTTCCTCGGTCGCTCATCAGCTCCCTCAAATGTCCTTGGTGGAGCATGTTCACTACCTTTTGCCTCAAGGCTATACAGTCTTCGGTCTTATGGACTCGCTTCTGATGGAATTCGCAGAGGGCATTTGACTTTCTGGTGTTTGGGTCGGACTTCCTTTTCTTCGGCCATTTCACCTTGGGGCCAAGCTTCTCTAGGGCGTAGACTATTTCTGAAGGGGAAACACAAAAATTATGAACAGATAACAGTGGAGGCATACCTATTTCGTTTCGGTGAGTCCCTGACTACAACCTAAATGGTCCATCACCAT
>ML315664.1:0-32558 GCA_005239505.1 Nicotiana paniculata
TGATTTCCTCCATGGATAAATGTATACCTGATAAGGTTATATTATTGAATATTATTAAACTTGATAAATGATTTTCAAAACAAAGATTTAAATATTACTTCTCGTGTTCTTTTAAGAAGAATTTTACCACTTTCCTGAGAAAATGCTTTCTTGATAAAAATGTGGACTTATTGTGTGAATATGTGTATCTATGGGTGCCTGAGTCGCATTTATGATTCGCGAGCAGGATAACCCTGTATTTATGTATAACCGCGTCGCATGATCGATTCGCGAGCGGGGCAGATAGATGCATCTATGGTTCGAGTTGTTCGACCCTCGGCAGTGCACAGTTTATTATCGTTGGTCTGCGCCTTTCGACCTTCGGCATTGCTTGCGCATGATATTTACTGCGTAGTTGCTATGATTTTTGCCTGAGTACTGGCCTGAAATTTTAAGTTGTCAATTGAAATGACAGAGATTTAAAGTTATTAAAAAGATTTTGGAAGAAGTTGTTCCTTCCCGTTGATTAATTTTTATTTGATTAATTGTTATTAATATGACGAAGATATAAAGTGTTAAATGTGAACGGAGTTTATAATATTTATTCCTGTTTTTAATAAATTGCCTATGAAAATCACGCTTAGTGTCATACTTGAATATCCTAAATTGACCTTTAGCAAGTGTCTAATTTGACCTCTCGCCACTACCTCTCTGAGGTTAGGCGGGCGACTTACTGAGTACACGTTGTTTTTGTACTCATGCTAAACTTGCTGTGCATTTTATTGCACAGGTACTTTCATAGCAGTGTGGAGGATTCGGAGACTTAGGCGGGCTGCATCATCCGGAGGCGATCCGCAGTTGATAGAGTCTCCCTCATAGTGTATTTATTTTCATTTTAAATTTCCTTGTCCAATTTGTATTCGGACAGGCTTTGTGATGATTGTATAGATTCTTAGAAATTGCTCATGTACTTGTGACACAGGGTTCTGGGATGTGTTAGGATATATTTGCTAAAGTGTAATATTCAAACCATTGTTTTACTTAACAGATTTTATTTGGTTAATATGTAATAAAGTGGAAGGAAAAGTTTGTTTCATAATTATTAAAACCGGAATTATTTAAATTAATAAATGATTGGCTTGCCTGACAATGATGTCCGGGGCTATCATGACCTTATGAATTTTGGGTCGTGACAAACCCGCTCCCACCTGTCCACCCTTATTGCTTCTCCCTAAATATATCACCCTTATTACTCCTGTTGCGGCGTGCAACCCGCTCCCACCAGACATTTCATATCAATTTATTCATAAATTTCATAATTTAGGCCAAGCCTTTCACAATATTTTTGTCCCAACAATTATAAATAAGTAACTGTATTTTTCTCATAAACATCATCAATAGCTTCTAAACCATTTAACCAACAGGAAATATAAATATATATATATATATATATATATATATATATCGTAAAAACAATGCCAAACCGCTCAACCGTTTTATACCACAAGGGAACCAGCTAAAACAACCAATACTCTTTCCAAAATAACCACAACAATATTTGACAACAAAATAACAAGGTCAAGTAATCATGGAAACAAAAATGAACATAGAACAATTAAGACAAGAAGCAATTAAATTGGGAACGGGAAAGGGATCATGTTTAACAGACCATTTGGTGGTGCATAGATACTCGTCACCTCACCTATACAACATACACATGCAAATTCACATACCAAATAAGTGGGGATTCCTACTCCCTCAAGTCAAAGTTAGACCAAACACTTACATCAATTTCGTAGGCCACTCACTGTTCAATTACTGCTTTCCCTTTTGAATTCACCTCTAACTTGCTCGAATCTAATCATAATTAACTCAATATCATCAATCTATGCTAAAGGAACTAACTTTATTGAAAAACATGGCTTTTCCTAAATTTTCTCAAAAAAAGTGAAAATCCGACCCTGGGTCCGCTTGATCAAAACTCGGGGTGAAGACCAAATTACGTTTACCCATTCACCCACGAACCCAAATATACTATTAGTTTTGAAATCCGACCTTAATTCGAAGTAAAAATTTAATTTCTATAAAATTTCCTAATTCTACCCAAACGCTCAATTTTTACCATGAAAATTCTTAGTTTTTGCTTTAAAAGTGATAAAAACAATAAGGAATTGAAAGAACAAAGTTTAGAATTGATTACCTATGAATTGGGGATGATAATTGTTGAAGAAAATCGCTATTAGGGCTATAAACCTCAAAAATATGGTGAAGAAGAAGGTCTGCCCGTTTTTAGAAGAGTATTTATATTAGCGGGGCTGAAGACCTATGCGATCGCACTCAAAGAGATGCGTTCGCATAGGGTAAGGGGGTTGGGCAGTGTGTTCATTTGGGGAGGGGTGCGATCGCATAGAGTATTGGCCTCCCCTCCCCTAGGCCTGTTTTTAATGTTGTGCGTTCAGATAGCTGGGAGTGCGTTCGCACAGCTTGCCCAGACTAAGCTTCGCGATCGCATCACTGGTGTTGCATTCGCACAGTACAAATTTGTTACCTCATACTTTACACTATGTGATCGCGAACCTTCCTATGTGATCGCATAGAACAATAAACCTGGACGAAAATGAAAAACCAACAATTCTCTTTAAGTGTAAAACACCCCGTAGCCTACCCGAAACTCACCCGAGCCCTCAGGGCTCTAAACAAAACATGCACACAAGTTTAAAAATATCATACGGACTTGCTCGTACGATCAATTCATGAAAAATAACGTGTAAAACTATGAATTAAACCTCAAAACTCAACATTTTCAACAAGAACTCCTAAAGTTCATAACTCTTCAACCGGATGTCCGAATCATGTCAAACGAACTCCGTTTTTCACCAAATTTCACAGTTAACCTTTTAATATCATAACAAATGTGTACCGGGCTCCGAAACCAAAATACGGGCCCGATAACAATGATTTCAAATATTATTTTTTTTCTTTAATTCATAAATATTTCAGCAAAACAATTTCTTTCAAAAATTGATTTCTAAGGCTTGGGACCTCGAAATTTATTTTCGGGCATACTCCGGAGTCCCATATCTTACTGCGGACCTCCCGAGATCGTCGGAACACAGATCCGGGTCTGTTTACTCAAAATGTTGACCAAAGTCGACTTTTATCAAATTTAAATTCTAGAAATCACTATTTCTCATATTTTCACATAAAAACTTTCTGGTTTCACACGCGGATTGTGCACGCAAATCGAAGTATTTAAAATTAGTCTATTTATGGCTATTAAGCATGGAACAGAGTCTAAATTTATAAAATGACCCCTTGGGGTAGAGAGGGATGGATAGGAGTAGTTTGAGATTTAGGGAATGACTAAGGACCAAGTCCTAGTGTGTCAGAGTTCACAAAGGTCTCAATTGGACCCTAAGCGGTGCTCACACTAGGGAGGTCAATGATGGAAACTAGGTAGCCTTGGCTTTCAGCCGGCTAAAAATGAGAACTCAAGAGAGCCCAAGTAACAAATGAAGGATAGTAAACCAAGGTAGAGAGACAAAGATGAGGGGTACAAACATAGTCAAGTTGAGCACATAGAGCAGATTATCAAACAAGCCTTAAGGCTTTATAACAGACTTAGCAAGGATTCAGAAAAAATAAGTTCGACACCTAGTGCATAAGTAGTCATACATTAGCATAACTGATTTGCAGGATTGGTGAAAGTAGCATACACAGATTCATAATAAAGGGAAAAAGTCCAAATTATGCCAAGTGTAAGTCCTAATGTTATGAAACAGTCATACTAATTTCGTAGGAGAACAACATTTAGACATGATAAAAGTAGATTACAACTACTGGTGAATCAGGGAGTTAAAACATGTTAAAGGGCATATTGATAGAGAACAGGATCAAAACATGCTATATAGGCAAGCTATCACCACAGAAGTTCAGAATAAGATAGGAAAATAGACTTGTGCCATGTAGTGAGTGTAAACATTCATGTTTTGAATACAATTGATCAGCTAACTAAAGAGAGAGCACAAACTATGCAGGTAAAGCATGTTCAAATAACAGGAATGATAGTCTAAGGCAAAATTAAACACCAAAAGATGCTAACAAGTGTAAAGGTCCCAAACAGTAGTGAAAAGAATCAAATTTACTCGAATCAGGTTTAGGCATGCTTCAAACTTTCAACATTATGAAGCTAAAAGTTAAAGAAGCCTAAAATTGAAGTGAAGCAAATAGAATTGCACACAAAACAACCTAGAAAATACATTAAGCTAACAAACTTCATAAGTGAAAACATATGCGAATCATAGATACAATGAAATTACGAAGTCCAATAACTCACCGGTTAAACGAAGATCAATAAATAATAAACTTCCACAAAACCCAGAATCCCAATGCGTCAAAGTTCCCAAGAGCTTCGATGAACTCAGGGCAATGCTCGCACCAAGAATAGGTTAAGAAACAAGGTCTTTAGTGGTCGTGGCTTTCAGTTGGCCAAAACACAATATAGAACAAGAGAGTAGCAAAAATCCCAATTTTAGTGAAGAAATATCGTTTCAAAAGTCTGTCCCAAGAAGGGAAATGAGAGGGTTTATATAGATGTCAAAAATTAAACGAACACATAAGGAAACGAAATAAATCAACAACAAATAAGGAAAGAAAACATGCAAAATCAGTTTGAAATCAATTTAGGAGAGAAATCTGGTAAACCCTAGTTTTTTAGGGAAAGTGTAAATCACATAAATAAAAACGAAATCGGACTCACATAATACAGTTTTGAACGTATGTAGACAAAACAGCTGCTCAAAATCAAAGATTTGAACCCCTTCTTGTTCGACTTCGGAGATTATTGCTTGCCATGTTTAGGCAAGCACTTAGGTAACACCACAAATGGATAACCAATACCAGAAGGATTCAAATATGGTAAGAAAATAGTAGTCGAATCCCAATAGGAGAGGGAATAAGGAAGGCGGCTAGGATTTAGAAAAGAGAAGAAGAGAGAGTTTCAGGGCGGCAGGTTAAAGGGAATGGGGATTAGAGTTTGGGTGCTTAATGAAAAGGGAGAGGTTAATTATGGGCCGTTGATCTTTGGAATTTTAAAATGAATGGGGCGGGTTGATTGAAACGGGTACCGATCGGGTTTTTGGTAAAGGGTCGTTTGGCTCTGGGCTAGGGGTTATGGGTTAAGGTGTTGGGCCTTTTGGTCCGAAAATTGGTTTAAAAATTGGGCCACCTCTTAATACACATAATTTATTAAAAATAATTTATAAAATGACTACTAAATAAATAAAAAATATTTGTATGCACTAAAATGATTTAAAATGATTATTTAGCATTGTAAAAATATAAAATACTATTTTGACACAAATAGTATAAATAAGGAGACTTTGTATATGAATATAGGCTATTATTGCAAACCTAAATAAATAGCTTAAAAAATATAAACATAACTATATGAAATAAAGTGAAAAATGTTATTGTGATGACCCAAAGGGTCATCTTATGAATTAAAACCCTATTTCGGGCTCATTAGCCTAAAAACAATTAATTTTTAATTACCTCAATTTATGTGCATAGTCCGGGCGCGAAACCAGAAAGTTTTTATGTGAAAATATATGAAATAATAAATTTTGAGAGTTAAATTTGATTTTAGTTGACTTTGGTCAATATTTTTAGTAAACGGACCTGAATCTGTATTCGGACGATCTCGGGAGGTCCGCAGTAAAATATGGGACTTGGGCGTATGCTCGGAATGGAATTTCGAGGTCCCTAGCCTTAGAAATCAATTTTTGAAGAAAATTATTTTTGCTGGATTATTAAGGAAATAAAGAAATGAACTAATGTGTGAAATCATTGGTATCGGGCCCGTATTTTGGTTTCGGATCCCGGTACAGGTTTGTTATGGCATTTAAGTCCTATCTGTGAAATTTGGTGAGAATCGAAATTTATTTGACGTGATTCGGGCGTTCGGTTGAGAAATTGTGAAAATGAAGTGTTCTTGAGGAAAATCATGAGTTTGAGGTTAAATTCGTAGTTTTTAATGTAATTTTGAAGATTTGATCGCACAAGCAAGTTCGTATGATATTTTTAGACTTGCGTGCATGTTTGGTTTGGAGCCCCGAGGGCTCGGGTGAGTTTTGGATAGGCCACGGAGTGATTAGAACTTAAGAAAAACTCAGTTGTGCATCTGGTGTTTTGCACAGGCCTCTGATCTTGCAAATGTGAGATCAGGCTCCGCAAATTCGAAGTCTGTCGGCCTGGGAAATGCGACAATATTGCCGCAAATGTGAAGAAGGTCTGAGAAGGCTAGCCTCGCAAATGCAAAACTTTGGCCGGAATTGCGAAGGCCCAAGAAGTCGCAAATGCGACACGTGTGTCGCAAATGCGAAGGCATCAATAAATTCAAAGGGTTCGCAATTGCGATAACTGCACCATGTTAAGTGAGATTTTGTCACGACCCAAATTTCTAACCCACGGGATCGTGATGGCGCCTAACACAATACTTGCTAGGCAAGCCGATGTTAGAAATTTACTAACCATTTCCTTTTAAAGTTTACTTACACATTAAAGAACAATTTAAAATGAATACTGAATCTAATATTTTCCACAAAATAACTCCATGAATAATAATAAAGATCATTAATTAAATCGAACCACGAACTAAATATATAACTATAAAACTACCCCAGGGTCTGGTGTCACAATTCACAAACTACTAAGAATACTACAAATAATGGTCTGAAAGAATATATCTATGTTATGAAAGAAATAAAAAAGCGTATATAAAGTAAAGAGAAGACTCCTGGAATCTGCGGACGCCAGCAGATCTACCTCGTGTCTCCGAACGAAAATGTGCAGCTACTGAAATCTCCTAACTCTGGCCGGTACCTGGATCTGCACAAAAGAGTGCAGAGTGTAGTATTAGTACAACCAACCCCATGTACTGAGTAAGTACCGAGCCTAACCTCGACGAAGTAGTGGCGAGGCTACGGCGGGGAATTTACAATATAACCTGTGAACAATATATAATAAAGATAGAAAGGAATAATAATAATAAACTCGATAACCAGTAACTTGCAATAGTAAATAAAAATAACTCGGATAACTCTTTTCAGATATCAACTATAATCAACTCCTCAAGATTTCCAAGTTTCAATTTAAATCACAGTAAAAATCAGAGTATGAAAACTTTTTTTAATAAAACCGGAGTTTTCCAAATTCTTATTTTTGAAAATCAGTAAAACATAAATATTCTCCCTTATCGCTCCTTATTGCGGCGCACAACCCGCTCCCACCTGTCCATCCTTATTGCTCTTCCATATATATATCACCCTTATTTCTCCTATTGCGGCGTTCAACCCGATCCCACATGTCCACCCTTATCACTCCTTGTTGCGGCGTGCTACTCGCTCCCACCAGACATATCATATCAGTTTATTTATGAAAACTTTCACAATTCAGGCCAATCCTTTCACAACATTTTTGTATCAACAATTATAAACAGAAACTGTAAAACTCATAAACTTCATCAATTATCATTTCACAACGAAACCAAACAAAAATTTTATACATATCGTAATACTGACATCCAGCTCAATCCTTTCGAATTTGCCTCTAACCCGTTCGAATCTAATCATAATTAGCTTCATATCATTAATTTATGCTAAAAGGACTAACTTTACTGAAAAATCATTATTTTCCTAAGTTTTCTATATAAAAAAAGTTAAAACCCGACCCCGGGCCCGCTTGGGTTTGGACCAAATTTCGTTAACCCATTCACCCCCAAACCCGAATATGCAATTAGTTTCGAAATCCGACTCTAATTCGAGGTCAAAATTCAATTTTTATCAAATTCCTTAATTCTACCCAAACCCTCAATTTTTACCATAAAAATTCTTGATTTTGGATTGAAAAGTGATGAAAAATATTGGGTAATTGAAAGAGAAGAGTTTAGGATTGATTATCAACACCTTGGGGATGAATTTGTGTGAAGAAAACCGCCTCTAGGTCTTTGTAGTTCGAAAATTGGTGAAAAATAGGTTCAGCCCGATTTTAAAACTGGTTTTTATATGACTGGTCAGGCCTTCATCGGGTTCGCGATGGGCCTGCTGCGTTCGCTATGGGTCAGGCCCAATGGCCTTCGCGTTCGCGGGGTCTTGAACGCGTTCTCATAGAACAAATAGGCTCCCCCCTCCCCCAGGTCCATTTGTACATCGGGTTCGCGGTGGGGTGGGCGTGTTCGCGAAGGGTACTACCCCAAGTGTTTCGCGTTCGCGTTCGCGAAGAAGGATTTCTCCCTCAGACATTTTTACTCTCCGTGTTCGCGAGAGAAGCTTCGCGAACGCGAAGGACAATTCTTCAGTGCACCAGATATAGTTATGACAGCAGAAAATTTCAAGTTTAAAACATCCCATAGCCTATCCAAAACTCACTAGAGCCCTCGGGGCTCTAAACCAAACATGCACGCAAGTCTAAGAACATCATACGGACTTTCTCGTGCGATCAAATCACGAAAATAACATCTAAAATTATGAATTTAACCTCAAAACTCATCATTTTTCTCAAGAACACTTAACTTTCACTATTTCGCAACCGGACGTCCAAATCACGTCAAATCAACTCCGATACTTACCAAATTTCACAGATAGGACTTAAATATCATAACAAACCTATATCGAGCTCCAGAACCAAATCACGGGTCCGATACCAACAGTTTCCAACATAAATTCATTTCTTTATTTCATTAATAATCCAACAAAGCAGTTTCTTTAAAAAATTGATTTCTAAGGCTAGGGACCTCGTAATTCAGTTCCGGACATACGCTCAAGTCCCATATTTTACTGCGGACCTCCCGAGATCGTTGGAATACAGATCCGGGTCCGTTTACTAAAAATGTTGAACAAAGTCAACTAAACCAAATTTTAAGTTCCAAAAATTATTATTTCTCATATTTTCATATAAAAGTTTTCCGCTTTCACGCCCGGATTAGTGCACGCAAATCGAGGTAAATAAAATTAATCTTTTTAAGGCTAATGAGCCTGAAATGGAATCTTAATTTATAAGATGACTCTTTGGGTCATCACATATTTTAAACGGCATTTTCATCCATTTTTCAATTCTCTTGAACCCTAAACCTCCATAGACAATTTTCTAAAGACCCAAACTTCTCCAAATCGTTGGTAAGTGATCTCTAACTAATTCATTTCAATCCTTAACAACTTTTTACAAGATTTCATCATAGAATCTAGAGTTTTCATGGTAAAAAATTGGGATTTTTGGGTAGAACTTATGAATTTCAAAATTTGGGAATTTAGACCTCAAATTGAGGTCGGATACCAAAACCAAATGTATATCCGGGCTCAGGGGAGAATGGGTAAATGGATTTTGGTCCGAGCCACGAGTTTAGACCAAGCGGGCCAGGGGTCGATTTTTGTCTTTTGATAGGAAAACCATGATTTTTTATTAAAGTTAATGCCTTCAGAAATAATTAATGATATTGAATCAATTGTGATTAGATTCGAGCGGGTTAGAGGCAAATTCTAAAGGAAAAGTTGTGCTTGAGCAGTGAATTGCTTGTGAAATTGAGGTAAGTGTTTGGTTTAATCTTGACTTAAGGGAATAGGAATTCCCAACTTAAATGTTATGTGGAATTTCATGTGAGTGGTGTATAGGTGAAGTGACGAGTATCTATGCACCACCAAATTATCTCTTGAACATGATTCATTCCTCGTTTCAACTTATTTTACCTCTGGCTTATATGTTTCATGATCATTTATGCCTCCATGTCTACTTGTTCCCGTCAACTTGTTGTTAGATATTGTTTCACGTATTTGGAAGTGTTAGTTGATCCCTTGGCTTCATTGTGGTATAAAAGGGGTGAGTTGGTTGACAGTGTTTTACGATATACTCCGGTTGGTTTCATTGTGAAATGATAATTGATGAAGTTCATGAATAGTACAGCTTTCTGCTTACCATTGTTGAGACATAAATTTTGTGAAAGGCTTTGACCTAAATTGTGAAATCTTTTTATAAATCAAGAGATGTGATTGTCTGGTAGGAGCAGGTTGCACGCCGCAACAAGGATTAATAAGGGAGGACAGGTGGGATCGGGTTGCACGCCGCAACAGGAGAAATAAGAGTGATATATAAATATAGGGAGGAGCAATAAGGGTGGACAGGTGGGAGCTGGTGTCACGACCCGATTTTGGAGTCGTGATGGCGCCTTTCGTGGAACCAGTAAAGCCTCCCTTTTCATCTAAGCTAAATTCAATTTCCAGTAAAAATACGATTTTAAACGAATTTATTGATAATACTAAGAGTCTGAAATTTAAAAATAATATTTGAAATAAAAATTTAAAATTTCCAACCCCGGATCCGGTGTCACTCAGTAATGAGCTGCTATATAAAAAAAATAAAGAATGAAGAAATAGACAATATAGTCTCAAAATAAGTGCAACAGGTGGAATAAGGAAGAGAAGACGAGATCGCGATCGCCAGCTGCTACCTTGATGACTCCAATGAAACTCTGACAGCTGCTCAATATCCACTACCGGGTCCCGGTGTACCTGGATCTACACACAAGGTGCATGGGGTAACGTGAGTACACTAACTTAAAAGTAACGAACCCTAACTATGGGCTGAGAGGTAGTGACGAACAAAACCTCCGAATTTACAATAAACAGTATATAGAAATTAGACATGCTAACAGTTTATCAGAATGAGTAAATATGCCAAGTATGCCAGTATACGCTACATGCCATCATAAAAATATATGTATGAAACTAGTGTGGATATGCACATAGTGCTCACAACCCTCACACAGCAGTCCACTCAGTACCATATATTGCTCTCAAACCCAGGAAAAGTCCATCCTGAAATGTACATAATCATTGGTGACCGTAGTCACTCCGTACTGAGGGAAAAGGCCAATCCAGCCCCACGAAAAAGTCCATCTCTGGAATACAACACTCGGACATGATCCATGTCCAGGGACGATTCATCCCTCCCATAACATCCACTTTGGACAAGATCCATTCCCAGAGAAAATCCATCCCTTAACATCAATTGCGCTCACTAGAGGTGTAAAGACTCCGGAGGGGCCCTAGTGGCCCAAGCGCTATATCAAGCCAACGAAGGCATGATTTAAGTATCGAAGTATCGTTGCGGTGTGCATTCCGATCTCATAACTGTCTCAATAACATGCTCTCGGCCTCACTCAGTTATTACTCTTCAGTCTCACTCACATGGATCATAGATGCATCCATCAGCCCGAAACAATGATAAGTATGCATATAATTAACAATACTGAGACTGATATATGGAGTGGTATGCTATAACAGGACTGAGTATATGAAATCAAATAATCACAAAATGAGACAGTAATATACGACCACTCGGGTCTCCGCATTTTTGGCGTGAAGCCTAGCATTTATACTTAACATGATTCTTAACAGGTTCACAATTACCACATTAACATAAGCACATATATCATCAGGGAATATTCACTAAGCGGTGCCATGGGATAAGCCAGGCCACAAATACTCGGTGCACGCCCGCACGCCAGTCACTTGGCATGAGTGTCACCTCGATTATAGTCATAAATCATTTAGCTCGGGATTTCGAACCCTTAGAACCAAGTTTGGAAACGTTACTTACCTTAAAACCGGCTAAAATACTACTCCGCAGTGCCTTTGCCTCTAAATCCAGCCGACGAGTGCTCCAAATCTACCAAAAATCATATGTATATCAATATAATATGCCAAGGAACGAACCCTAATGGAAATTTTTCAAAAATACTCAAAAATTGGTCAAACTCAACCCCCGGGCCCACATATCGGAACTCGATAAAATTTACACCAACAAAATCCTCATACTCCCACGAGTCTATACATACCAAGAACACTGAAATTGGAGTCCAGATGACCCCTTAAATTCCCATTTTAAGGTCTCTAAATCACAAGCCCTATTTACCTATTTTTAGCAATGTTTTCCCCAATTTTCGCCATTAATCAGAACTTTAATCACATATAAACGAGTTTTAAGTCCAAAATCCTCAATGAAGAACTATCGATTTACCTCTTCCAAAACCCTTCATAAGCTTCAAACCTGAATAATAATGGTGAAAGAATGGCCAAAATTTGCTAAGGGTTCTTTTTATAGGTTCTGCCCAGCAATGACCGCACCTGCGGTCCCAGGTGCGCACCTGCGAAAATGACTTAATTCCGGACTTCCGCACCTGCGACCCTCTTCTCGCACCTGCGGGCTCGCAGGCACGACCAGGCGTCCGCACCTGCGCTCCTTGGCCAGGCCCCCCTCTTCCGCACCTATGACTAATCCTCCGCACCTGCGACTCCGCAGGTGCGGTCCAAGTCTCGCACCTGCGACCTTTGCTGACCCAGCCAGATTCGCATCTGCGGAGCCTTGTCCGCTTCTACGGGCTCGCACCTGCGGTTCCCCATCCACAGGTGCAAAAACACCGGAAAGTTTCCCACCAGCAACTCCAAAATGCCAAAAATCATGTCGTTACCCATCTGAACTCAAGCCAAGGCCCTCTGGACAACAACCAAAAATACAAACAAGTCATAAATGATCACCTGGACTTAGTCGAACTCTCGAAACACCCAAAATAACATCGAAACACCAAATCAACCCATGATTCAAGCCTAAAGATATTTAAACTTCCGAAATTCACCAATGATGCCGAAACTAACAAAACCCCGTCCAAATGATATGAAAATTTGCACACACATCCAGAATGACGCTACGAACCTGCTCCAACTTTCGGAATTCCATTCCGACCCCGATAGCCTATTTCCCATTGCCGATCGGAAACCGCCAAAAGCTAACTTTTGCCAATTCAAGCCTAATTCTACATCTGACATCAAAACTTCATTCCAAACACACTACTAAGTTCCAAATCACCTAACAAAGCTATCCGAGCTATAAAATCCACATTTTGAGGTCGTTTACCCAATAGTCAACTTTCGGTTGACTTTTCTAACTATAAGGCCAAGTTAAGCGACTAAGTGTCTCATTTTTCGCCATGACCACTCTGAACCCGATTCAACCAACCCAACGCCACACAAAAGAGATGAACCACACAAGAAATGAAGTCGAAATGGGGGAACGGGCTATACTCCTGAAACGACCGGCCGGGTCGTTACATTCTCCCCCTCTTAAACAAACGTTCATCCTCGAACGTGCCAAGAGTTGTTCCAAAAGTCATCAACCCTCCGAATAACCTTAACATGAACATACCCGGGTCTCCAGACCCCCAATAGGTACCACACACATCCGACACACGTGGTCCGTAACAACAACATCACCCACAAGGGCTAGCACATGAACACATGTAACAAAAGATTCACGGGGCGTACCCAGAGAATGGGCTAAAATATGATGAACATGTGAATATGAAAAACCGGAATCAAATAAAAAATTGAAGCTTCTCGTGACAGACTGAGATAATACCTGGGATCACGGCATCAGAAGCCATCTAACCAGGTCTGGATGAAAATGCATAAAATCGGGCCTGATCACCATCTGGTCGACCTCCCCCTCTAGGGCGACCCCTACCTGCCTGACCCCCACCTCTAGCTGTCTGGGCGGGCAGTGCAGCTACTGAGTCTGAAATCGCAGGCTGAATCCTCTGCTGATAAGTACCTCTCGCAAGACGAGGACAAAACCTCTTAATATGGCCCACATCTCCACACTCAAAGCAACCTCTCTCGGAGAATGGCACTGGGGACTGAAGGGAACCCCTAGCACCAGGATAACCACTAGAAGAACCAAGCATAGATGAACTCTGAACCGATGGTGTCCAAGATGAACTCTGAGCTGGCAGGGCACTGAAAGATGGGTGCACCTGATGCAAACTGTGAGGATCATGACCAGCTGATCCACCACGATAACCTAAGCGACCTGGTTGAGTCTGCCTGAAGGGAAGGCCTCTGCCGGGCTGAGGCTGCTCCCCTGAAGGAACCCCACCAAAACTCCCAGATCCTCGAGACCTCTTGGCCTCCCTCTTGATCTGCTCCTGGCAGCGAACCAACTCAATCTCTCCAGCAATGTCAACCATCTCCTCAAAAGAAGTGCCATATACCTTCTCCCTGGTAAGAAAAATTCGAAGCGGATAAGTAAGGCCATCAATGAACCTCCTGATCCTCTCCCTATCCGTGGGAACTAGCCAAATAGCATGACTGGCCAACTCGGAGAACCTCATCTCATACTGCGTCACGGTCATGTCCTCCTGGCGCAACTGCTCGAACTCCCTACGTAGCTCCTCTATGCGTGACTGCGGTATATACTTCTCCGGGAATAGAATGGAGAACTGACGCCAAGTAAGGGGCGATGCATCAGCAGGTCTACGCCTCTCATAGGCCTCCCACCAAGCGAGTGCAACGAGTGCGAACTGGAAGGTAATAAATAGGACTCCACTAGCCTCCAATATCCCTGTCGTGCGAAGGATACTCTGACACTTGTCCAAAAAGTCCTGGGCGTCCTCGCCCTCAGTACCACTGAAAATTAGAGGTTGAAGTCTGATAAACCTCTCTAACATGCGATGCTCGTCATCTGCAAAAGTTGGGACCACAAAATCCCAAGCTGGGGCAACCGGCTGGACTGGAACTATCCCCGGTGTCTGAAGCCCCTGAGTAACCTGCTCAAGTGTCCGGGCAGCTGGATTCTGAGTGTCTCCCGGCCTGAGAAGTAGCGGCAGTAGTAGACATGGCGACTACATGTGCAAGACTGGTCCACACGGTCATAATCTGAGCAAGGGTCTCCTGAAGACCCAGAATCACAATGGGCACTGCTGGTGCCTGAGCCTGTCCCACTGGGATCTCAACTGCGGGGACCTGATCCTGAGCAGTGGGAGGGTCCGCAGGTACTGTCGCGTCTGCTGAGCGGGCTGCACCCCTCCCTCTGCCACGGCCTCGACCATGGCTTCGACCTCCAGCTGGTCCTGCTGGTGTCTGATCACCATGATCGGTAGCATGAGTCCTCACCATCTGTGAGAGAATGAAAACAACAGAAGTTTAGTTCCAGAATTCAACAGAGTCGCATGATAGAATTCAATAATATGGGATTTGTCCTAAGGGTTCTATAGCCTCTCGAAGATAAGTGCAGACATCTCCGTACCGATCCGCAAGACTCTACTAAACCTGCTCATGACTGGTGAGAACTATTTAACCTAAAGCTCTGATACCATCTTGTCACGACCCAATTTCGGATTCGTGATGGCGCTTGTCATGGAACCAGGCAAGCCGCCCTTTTCATCTAATCTAAATTCAATTTTCAGTAAAAATACGATTTTAAACGAATTTATTGATAATACTAAGAGTCTAAAGTTTAAAAAAATTAAAATTTCCAACCCCGGATCCGGTGTCACTCAGTCATGAGCTGCTATATAAAAAAAATAAAGAATGAAGAAATAAACAATATAGTCTCAAAATAAGTGCAACAAGTGGAATAAGGAAGAAAAGACGAGGTCGCGATCGCCAACTGCTACCTCAACAACTCCAATGAAAACTCTGACAGTTGCTCAATATCCACTGTCGGGTCCCGGTGTACCTGGATCTGCACACAAGGTGTAGGGGTAACGTGAATACACCAACTCAAAAGTAACGAACCCAAACTATGGGCTGAGAGGTAGTGACAGACAAAACCTCAGAATTTACAATAAACAGTATACAGAAATTAAACATGCTAACAGTTTATCAGAATGAGTAAATATGCCAAGTATGCTAGTATACTCTACATGCCATCATAAAATATATGTATGAAACCAGTGTGGATATGCACATAGTGCTCACAACCCTCACACAGCAGTCCACTCAGTACTGTATATGGCTCTCAGGCCCAAGGAAAAGTCCATCCCAGAATGTACATAATCAGTGGTGACGGTAGTCACTCCGTACTGAGGAAAAAGGCCAATCCAGCCCCACGAAGAAAGTCCATCTCTGGAATACAGCACTCGGACAAGATCCATGTCCAGGGACGATCCATCCCTCACATAACATCCACTTCGGCACGATCCATGCCAAGGGAAAATCCATCCCTCAACATCAATTGCGCTCACTAGGGGTGTAAAGACTCCGGAGGGGCCCTAGTGTCCCAAGCGCTATAGCAAGCCAACGAAGACATGATTTAAGTATTGCTGAGGTGTACAGTCCGATCTCATAACTGTTTTAATAACAGGCTCCCGGTCTCACTCAGTCATTACTCTTCAGTCTCACTCACATGGATCACAGATGCATCCATCAGCCTGAAACAATGATAAGTATGCATATAATTAACAATATTGAGACTGNCGTGCACGCCAGTCACTTAGCATGCGTATCACCTCGATTATAGTCATAAATTATTTAGCTCGGGGTTTCGAACCCTCAGAACCAAGTTTGGAAATTTTACTTACCTTAAAACCGGCTAAAATACTACTCAGCAGTGCCTTTTCCTCTAAATCCAGTCGTCGATTTCTCCAAATCTATCAAAAATCAGATGTATATCAATATAATATGCCAAGGAACGAACCCTAATCGAAATTTATCAAAAATACTCAAAAATCCCGAAATTGGTCAAACCCGACCCTCTGTCCCACATATCGAAACTCGATAAAATTTACACCACAAAAATCCTCATCCTCCCACGATTCTATACATACCAAGAACAATGAAATCGGGGTCCGGATGACCCCTCAAATTCCTATTTTAAGGTCTTTAAATCACAAGCCCTATTTACCTATTTTTAGCACTGTTTTTCCCCAATTTTCGCCATTAATTAGACCTGAATCACATATAAACGAGTTTTAAGTCCAAAATCCTTACCTAAATTAAGAACTATCGATTTCCCTCTTCGAAAACCCTTCAAAATCTTCAAACCCGAATAACAATGGTGAAAGAATGGCCAAAATTCGCTAAGGGGTCTTTTTATAGGTTCTTCCCAGCGATGACTGCACCTGCGGTCCTTTTCTTGCACTTGCGGTCCCAGGTGCACACCTGCGAAAATGACTTAAGTCCGGACTTCCGCACCTGCGGCCCTCTTCTCGCACCTGCAGGCTCGCAGGCGCGACCAAGCGTCCGCACCTGCGCTCCTTGGCCAGGCCCCCCTCTTCCGCACCTGCAAATCCGCAGGTGCGGTCCAAGTCTCGCACCTGCGACCTTTTCTGACCCAGCCAGATTCCGCATATGCGGAGCCTTGTCCGCTTCTGTGGGATCGCACCTGTGGTTCCCCATCCGCAGGTGCTGAAACACCAGAAAGTTGCCCACCAGCAACTCCAAAATACCAAAAATCATGTTATTACTCAACCCGAGGCCCTCGGGACCCCAACCAAAAATAAAAACAAGTCATAAATGATCACCCGGACTTAGTCGAACTCTCGGAACACCCAAAATAACATAGAAACACCAAATCAACCCATGATTCAAGCATAAAGATATTCAAACTTCTGAAATTCACCAACGATGCCGAAACTAACCAAACCCCGTCCGCATGATATGAAAATTTGCACACATATCCATAATGATTCTACAAACCTGCTCCAACTTCCTAAATACCATTCCGACCCCGAAAGCCTATTTTCCACTGCCGATCGGAAACCACCAAAAATGAAATTTTGTCAATTCAATCCTAATTCTACACCGGATATCAAAACTTCATTCCGAACACACTCCTAAGCTCAAAATCACCTAACAAAGCTATCTGAGCTATAAAATCTATATTCCGAGGTCGTTAACCCAATAGTCAACTTCCAGTTGACTTTTCTAACTATAAGGCCAACATAAGACACTAAGTGTCTCATTTTTCACCATGACCACTCTAAACCCGAGTCAACCAACCCAACGCCACACAAAAGAGATGAACTACACAAGCAATGAAGCCGAAATGGGGGAAACAGGCTAAACTCCCGGAACGACCGGTCGGGGCGTTACAGCGGGTTACGTGCCGCAACAAGGAGTAATAAGGGAGGATATGTCTTATTAATTATATGATAGATACTGGAAACATTTACTGTTTTATTCTATTGTTACCATACTCTGCTTTTACCGTTATTTTAAATTGAAACTTGGAATTTTTTGTGAGAATTGGTTATAGCTGAGATCTGGTAAAGTTAATTGAGTTGTTTTATTAATTGTTGTAAGCACTATTTAATTTGTTATTATTCCCTTCTTGTTTTATTATACATTGTATCCAGGTTATGTTATAAATGACCCACCATAGCCTCGTCACTACTTCGTCGAGGTTAGGCTCGGCACTTACCAGTACATGGGGTCGGTTGTACTGGTACTGCACTCTGCACTTCTTGTGCAGATCCAGGTACTGGCCATAGCTAGGTGAAAGTAGTAGCTGATATCATTCACACGGACACATGAGGTAGACCTTCTGGCGTCCACAGATTCCTGGAGTCTTCTCCTTAATAGTTATTTACTGTTTTATTTCATTCAATACAGACATATGTTTTCTTACAGCCAAATATTTGTAGTATTCTTTAGCAATTCGTGAATTGTGACACTAGACCCTGGGTGGTTATATAGTTAATGTTAGCTCGTGGTTCGTTTCATCTTGTCGAATATTATTCCTGATCGCATTTATTGCAAAGTATTAGATTTACTTTTTATTTTAAATTGTTCAATTGTGTTTAAGTAAGCTTTTAAAATAAAAGGTTAGTTAAGTTCTAACATTGTCTTGCCTAGAAAGTATGGTGTTAGGCGTCATCATGATCCCGAGGGTTGGTAATTTGGGTCGTGACAAGTTGGTATCAGAGCATTAGGTTGCATAGGTCTCACAATTCACGAACAAGCTTAATAGAGTCTGAGGGATCGGTACAGAGACGTCTGTACTTATCTCTTTGAGGCTATAAAGTTAGGAACAAACTTATTTTCTTTCTACTCTGTCGTGCGATTCTTATTATCTCAAATACTGGTTGAACTCTTTTGTTCTCTCGCAGATGGAGAGAACACGAGCTTCTTCTTCCGCTAACAAACAATCAGGTCCTCCAGCAGCAGCAGCTCCTATAAGAGGCAGAGGCCGAGGCCATGCCAGAAGCCGAGGCAGGGGAAGGACTCAGCCCATTGCTCAGGCAGCAGCCCTAGATATGGAGCCTCAAATAGAGATTGATGAGGGGGCCCCAGCTCAGACCGTTCCAGCGGGACCAGTTCAGGTCCCAAAGGGGTTTATTGCTACCCCAGTACTTCAGGACGCTTTGGTCCGATTAGTGGGCATTATGGAGAGTGTATCCCAGACTGGCGCACTCCCCGTGGCAGCAGTCGTATCTCAGGCTGGAGTAGGAGTCTAGACTCCTGCTACCCACACTCCTGAGCAGAATAATCCCAAATTCAGACCCCAGCAACCAACCCAGTTGGGGTAGTTCAGCGAGTTGCTGCAGCACCGCTTGTTGATAGGGAAAATATGTCTGTCGATGCTTCGTGGAGATTGGACAGGTTCATCAAGATTTTCCATGTTCATTTCAGTGGTGCTATTTCAAAGGATCCTCAGGAATATCTTGACAGTTGTCATGAGGTTCTTCAGAACATGGGTATTTTGGAGACCAATGGTGTCGACTTTGCCGCTTTTCATATGACTGGTTCTGCCAAGAAATGGTAGAGGGATTATTTGTTGACTAGACCAGCCGGATCACCTGCTCTGACTTGGGATCAATTTTCACATCTCTTTTTGGATAAATTTCTTCCTATAACTACTAGAGAGGAGCGTCGCCGCCAGTTTGAGCGTCTTCAGCAGGGCAGCATGCTGTCACCCAGTATGAGACTCGATTTATGGATTTGGCTCGGCATGCTATTCTTTGTTGCCTACAGAGAGAGAAAGGGTCAGGAGATTTATTGAGGGCCTTGCTCAGCCGATCAGATTGTAGATGGATAAGGAGAATGGGAGCGAGATTTCCTTTCAGGATGCGGCTAATGTGGCCAGGAAAGTTGAGATGGTTCTTATACTGGGAGGTCAGGGTTCGGAAAAGAGACCTCGCCATTCCGATAGATTCAGCGGTGACTCGTCTGGAGGCAAGGATACTCAGTGTAGAGGCCATTCTTCCAGGCTATTTAATTCAGCATTATAGACGTCCCATGGTGCCTCAGTTGGTCGTGGCTCTTACTTGCCTTATTCTGATCAGCCAGCCCCTATCAGAGCACCTCCTCTTCAAAGTTATTATCGTGGTCATGCGGCTCATTAGGGTCAACCTCAGTATCAGGATGTGTGTTATGGGTATGGTGAGTAGGGGCATATTCGGAAAACTTGTCCGCAATTTTTGGGTAATCAGCCTCAGGATCAGAATTCTCGAGCTATAGTTCTGGAACCACCTGCCCAGCCAGCCAGGGGTAAGGGTTAGGTAGACAGAGGTAGAGGTTAGAATGTTAGAGGTGGAGGCCATCATGCTAGAGGTGGAGGTTCACCTATCAGAGATCGTCCCAGAGACACGGTTCAGGGTGATGGGGCCCCGCCCTAATTGTATGCATTTCCGTCCAGACTCGAGGCGGAGTCCTTCGATGCTGTTATCACAGGTACCATTTCAGTTTGCAATAAAGATGCTTCAGTTTTGTCAGATTAGGGGTCTACTTATTCTTATGTGTCATCCTATTTTGCCTCGTATTTGGTTTTGCCTCGCGATTCTTCGAGTGTCCCTATTTATGTGTCTACACCGGTGAGGGATGCTATTGTTGTAGATCGTGTGTATCATTCATGTGTGGTCGTTATTGAGGGTCTTGAAACTAGTGTAGACCTTTTGCTTCTTGACATGGTCGATTTCGATATCATATTGGGCATGGATTGGTTGTCACCTTATTATGCCATCTTGGACTGTCACGCCAAGACAGTTACTTTAGCTTTCCCAGGATTGCCTCGATTGGAGTAGAAAGGGACTCCTGGTCATTCTCCCAGCAGAGTGATTTCTTATACCAAGGCTCATCGCATACTTGATAAGGGGTGTTTGGCTTATTTGGCTCATATTTGTGATTCTAATGCCGAGGTTTCTTCGATAGATTCGGTTTTTATTACATCCCGCATTTTCGTATGTTAAAGTTTCTTCTTCAGTTAATTGACGTAGACTCGGGGATGAGATCATCTTGACGTTAACGTATTTACGCTATTTATAACAAGCAATAAATAAGCATCATGAAGGATAAAGGGTACACAAATTAAAGAAAACGAGTTTCGTTGAAAGTGGCCAATTTGGGATAAAATACGGTTCGAGTGATGCTACCCGATATTTATGGACTAGCACCATACAAGGTACCATATGGACGTGATAATGTGATGTATAAAGTATATTAAAAATAAGTAGAATTTTAAGTAATGAGTGGAAATTTTTTAAAATTATGCGGGTAATTGGTTAATTACCGGATAACGAGACATTACCCAGTTAACTAATAAGTGGATAAAAATTTATAAACTATACCCCCCCCCCCCGCCAAAACATGGTAAAAATCCACAAACTAAAGAGAATGACTCTTTAGTCTTCTTGAATAGGTGGAAATCATGCTAGCCAAAGAAGGGAAATTACATATTTTATAATCATTATACAAGTTTTATCATAAAACTTAGGAACTCCTTGCAATTCAAAGATACTGGAGTATGGAATTCAAAAAGAAAACGTTAGCTTCTTGGTCTTGAAAATGTTAGCTCCTGTTTAGACAATTCAAGCTTTCCAACAAAGCTAATTTTCCATTTCTTATGAACAAACACCAACGGAAGACATGTTCCATTATTTCTAAGACTTCAGAGAACAAAGCTTCATTTTTTTCGTTCAAAATATTTCACAGAAGCAGAAGCTTCATTTCGTTCAAATAATTCAAGGAACAAAGCGTTTACATCAAAATTTTGCGGTTTACAAAAGGGTACGGTGCAATCTTCGCCAAGAATATTATACGGAGTTTTCCCTACTCCAAGTATGTTAAGGCTAAGCCCTTCTTTCATTTTGGAATGATCTCGTAATTACACGAGTTTGATTACGAGGCACAAAGAAAAATTCATATCCCGAAATTTACGTATATTTTGCTAGTCTCGCAAGTTATGTAAATTTTTCTAGTTTTGTAACTTACAATATTCTCTTTATCGGGACTTCATATTCATTTGATTTGAGTATTTCCTTTTTTTCCAGTCAAGAGAGCAGAGAATTTATATATACAGTATTACAGTATTTTCGTTACCATCAAACTATAATCGATGGTCAAACCCCTATTGGGCAACCCGCTGATAAGATGGTAAATTATATACCGAGCCTACTGTGGCCGAGCGCCTATGAGTGAGCCCAGTTGGCCGAGATACAGAGCCTAGTATGTCCGAGCGCCTATGAGCGAGCCTACTATGGCAGAGTAGTTATATATACCGAGCCTTATAGGGCCGGACAACTATTTTACTTATTATATTGAGAGAATTGAGTCAGTACCAGCGGGTAAGCATATGTTCAGATTATCAGTCCAGTTTCAGCTTTCTGTATAATGCCTTACATACTCGGTACATTATTTAGTACTGACGTCCCTTTTTTCCCGGGGACGCTGCGTTACATGCCCGCAGGTCCTGATAGACATGTCGAGAGCCTAGCAAGTAGGCTATCAGATCAGCGGAAGATGTTGGTGCGCTCCATTTGCTCCGGAGTTGCTTATTTAGTCAGTATAATTAGGACATGTATTGATAGGTATGGCGGGGCTCAGTCCCGACCCTTATGATACTTATGTAACTTAGAGGCTTGTAGACAGATGTTATGTATACGAATTCTTGTATGGCCTTGTCGACCTATGTTTAGAGTTTATAAATGATTATGTTGGCCGATTAGGCCCGTATGTCATGAGTATATGATGATGTAATAATAAAGATACGTTACGTTGGTACTCGGTTGAGTAAGGTACCGGGTGCCCATCGGGGCCCGTCAGTTTGGGTTGTGACATGTCTATTGTTCATGAGTTTCCCGAGGTATTTCTGGCAGACCTGTCGGGGATGCCACCCGACAGGGATACTGATTTTTGCATTGATGTGGCTTCAGACACTCAGCCCATTTCTATCCCTCCATATCGGATGGCCCCACCAGAGTTGAAAGAATTGAAAGATCAGTTGCGAGACTTGCTTGATAAGGTCCTGATTAGGCTTAGTGTCTCACCTTGGGGTGCACCGGTTTTGTTTGTGAAAAAGAAGGATGGATCGATGAGGATAGATTACCGGCAGTTGAATAAAGTCACCGTCAAGAATAAATATCCATTGTCGAGAATTGATGATTTATTTGATCAGCTTCAGGGTGCCAGGGTGTTTTCAAAAATTGATTTGAACTCGGGCTACCATCAGTTTAAAATTATGGCATCTGATGTTCCTAAGATAGCCTTTCGGACGAGGTATGGGCACTATGAATTTCTGGTGATGTCTTTTGATTTGACTAATGCCCAACAGCCTTTATGGACTTGATGAATCGGGTTTTCAAGCCTTACCTGGATTCCTTCGTAATCGTGTTTATTGACAATATTCTAATATACTCCCGCAGTCAGGAGAAGCATGAGCAGCACCTCTGGATAGCGCTTCATACTTTGAAATATAGTCAGTTGTATGCTAAATTTTCAAAGATCGAGTTCTGTTTGAATTCAGTAGCTTTCTTGGGTCACATCGTATCAGCAGAGGGTATTCAGGTAGATCCTAAGAAGATAGAGGCAGTCAAGAACTGGCCTAGACCCACTTTAGCCACGGAAATCAGGAGCTTCTTGGGTTTGGCGGGTTATTACCGTCGGTTTGTAGAGGGGTTCTCGTATATAGCAGCCACGATGATGAGATTTACTCATAAATGTGCCCCATTCAAATGGTGGGACGAGTGTGAGGCGAGCTTTCGGAAACTCAAGACCGCCTTGAATTCAGCACCGGTGATGGTGTTACCATCAGGTTTCAGGATCTTTCACGATATATTGTGATGCTTCGCGTGTTGGGCTTGGATCGGTATTGATGCAGGAGGACAGGGTGATTTCATATGCGTCTCGACAATTGAAAATCCATGAGATAAACTACCATGTCCATGACTTAGAGTTGGCAGCTATTGTTCACACATTGAAAATATGAAGGCACTATCTTTATGGTGTGTCATGTGAGGTTTATACGGATCATTGCAGTCTCCAATACTTGTTCAAGCAAAAGGATCTTAATTTGAGACATAGGAGATGGTTAGAGTTATTGAAGGATTATGAAGTCACTATATTATGTCTTCCAGGGAAGGCCAATGTGGTGGCCGATGCATTGAGTAGGAAGGTAGTGAGTATGGGCAGCCTTGCATTTATTCCAGTCGGTGAGAGGCCATTATCTTCAGATGTTCAGACTTCGGCTAATCAATTCGTGAGGTTAGACATTTCAGAGCCCCGCCGTGTCTTAGCTTGTATAGTAGCTCTGTCTTCTTTATACGATCGTATCAAAGATCGGCAGGATGATGACCCGCACTTGATGGTCCTTAGGGACACAGTTTGGCACGGTGGTGCCAAGCAAGTTACAGTTGGAGATGACGGCATTTTGAGGATGCAAGGTCGAGTGTGTGTGCCTAATATTGACGGGCTTCGTGAGTTGCTCCTTGAGGAGGCTCACAGTTCTAAGTATTTATTCACCCAAGTGTTGCCAAGATATACCAGGACTTACAGCAGCATTATTGGTGGCGAAGGATGAAGAAAGATATTGTTGCTTATGTGGCTCTTTGCTTGAATTTTCAACAGGTGAAGTATGAGCATCAGAGACCCGGTGGTTTGCTTCAGCAGATAGTGATTCCTGAGTGGAAGCGGGAGCGTATCACTATGGACTTCGTTGTTGGACTCCCACGGACTCAGAGGAAGTTCAACGTCGTTTGGTTATTGTGGATAGGCTGACTAAATCAGCACATTTCATTCCGGTGGCAAATACTTATACCTCAGAGCGGTTGTCAGAGATATATATTCAAGAGATTGTTCGCCTTCACGGTGTGCCCGTGTCTATCATTTCTGATCGAGGTACGCAGTTTACCTCGCACTTTTGGAGGCAGTTAAACGTAAGTTGGGTACACATTTCATTTGTAAATATAATGGTGACCCGTCCCACGTGTTAGATTTCAGCTCTGTCCAATTGGACAAAGATTTGACCTATGAGGAGGAGCGGGTAGCCATTTTAGACCGACAGGTTCGTCAGTTGAGATCAAAGAGTTACCCTTCAGTTAGAGTGCAATGAAGAGTACGCCTGTTAAGGCAGCTACTTGGAAGTCCGAGTCGGACATTCAGAGTAGATATCCCCACCTGTTTTCCAGTTCAGGTAATTTTCTATGTCCGTTCGAGGACGAACGATTGTTTTAGAGGTGGAGATTGTAATGACCCAAAGGGTCATCTTATGAATTAAAACACTATTTCGGGCTCATTAGCCTTAAAAAGATTAATTTTTAATTACCTTGATTTGCATGCGCAGTCCAGGCGCGAAACCAGAAAGCTTTTATGTGAAAATATATGCAATAATAAATTTTGAGAGTTAAATTTGATTTTAGTTGACTTTGGTCAACATTTTTAGTAAACGGACCCGGATCTGTATTCCGAAGATCCCGGAAGATCCGCAGTAAAATATGGGAATTTGGAGTATGCCCGGAATGGAATTCCAAGGTCCCTATCTTTAGAAATCAATTTTTGGGAAAATTATTTTTGTTGGATTATTAAGGAAATAAAGAAATGAACTAATGTGTGAAATCGTTGATATCGGGCCTTTATTTTGATTCTGGAGCCCGATACATGTTTGTTATGCCATTAAAGTCCTATATGTGAAATTTGGTGAGAATCATAATTTATTTGACGTGATTCGGACATCCGGTTGAGAAATTGTGAAAATGAAGTGTTCTTGAGGAAAATCATGAGTTTGAGGTTAAATTTGTAGTTTTTGATGTTATTTTGATGACTTGATCACACGAGCAAGTTCGTATGATGTTTTTAGACTTGCGCGCATGTGTGGTTTGGAGCCCCGAGGGCTCGAGTAAGTTTTGGATGAGCCACAAAGTGATTAGAACTTAAGAAAAACTCAGTTGTGCATCTGGTGTTTTGCACAGGCCTCTGATCTCTCAAATGCGAGATCAGGCTCCGCAAATGCGAAGTCTGCCGGCCTGGGAAATGCGACAATATTGTCACAAATGTGAAAAGGCCTGGGAAGGCCAACCTTGAAAATGCGAACCTTTGGCAGGAATTGAGAAGGCCCCAGAAGTCGCAAATGCGAAGGCAACAGTAAATTCAAAATGTTCGCAAATTGCGAACCCCTGAGCACAATTGGAATAACTGCAGCCTGTTAAGTGAGATTTTAGACGGGATTTTCACATATTTTTCAATTCTCTCGAACCCTAAACCTCCATAGGCGATTTTTCAAAGACCCAAACTTCTCCAAATCATTGGTAAGTGATCTCTAACTAATTCTTTTCAATCCTTAACAACTTTTTACAAGATTTCATCATAGAATCTAGAGTTTTCATGGTAAAAATTTGGGATTTTTGGGTAGAACTTAGGAATTTCAAAATTTGGGAATTTAGACCTCGAATTGAGGTCGGATACCAAAACCAAATGTATATCCGGGCTCGGGGGAGAATGGGTAAACGGATTTTGGTCCGAACCTCGAGTTTAGACCAAGCGGGTCCGGGGTCGATTTTTGTCTTTTGATAGCAAAACCATAATTTTTCATTAAATTTAATGCCTTTAGCAATAATTAATGATATTGAACCAATTTTGATTAGATTCGAGCGAGTTAGAGGCAAATTCTAAAGGAAAAGTTGTGCTTGAGCAGTGAATTGCTTGTGAAATTGAGGTAAGTGTTTGGTTTAACCTTGACTTGAAGGAATAGGAATCCCCAACTTAAATGCTATGTGGAATTTCATGTGAGTGGTGTATAGGTGAGGTGACGAGTATCTATGCACCACCAAATTATCTGTTGAACATGATCCCTTCCCGTTTCCAACTTATTTGACCCCTGGCTTAACTGATTCATTATCATTGATGCCTCCATGTCTACTTGTTTCCGTCAACTTGATGTTAGATATTGTTTCACGTATTTGGAAGTGTTAGTTGATCCCTTGGCTTCATTGTGGTATAAAAAGGGGTGAGCTGGTTGACGTTGTTTTACGATATACTTCGGTTGGTTTCATTGTGAAATGATAATTGATGAAGTTCGTGAATAGTACAACTTTTTGCTTACCATTGTTGAGACATAAATATTGCGAAAGACTTTAATCTAAATTGTGAAATATTTTTATAAATAAAGAGATGTGATTGTCTGATGGGAGCGGGTTGCACGCCGCAACAAGGAGTAATAAGGGAGGACAGGTGGGATCGGGTTGCACGCCGCAACATGAGAAATAAGAGTGATATATATAGGTAGGAGCAATAAGGGTGGACAAGTAGGAGTGGGTTGCGCACCGGAACAAGGAGCAATAAGGGAGGATATGTCTTATTAATTATATGATAGAGACCGGAAAATTTACTGTTTTATTCTATTGTTCCCATACTCTGCTTTTACCGTTATTTTAAATTGAAACTTGGAAATTTTCGTGAGGATTGGTTATAGCCGAGATCTGAAAAAGTTACCCGAGTTATTTTATTAATTGTTGTAAGTACGGTTTAATTTGTTATTATTCCCTTCTTGTTTTATTATTCATTGTATCCAGGTTATGTTATAAATCCCCCGTCGTAGCCTCTTCACTACTTCGTCGAGGTTAGGCTTGACACTTACCAGTACATGGGGTCAGTTGTACTGGTACTGCACTATGCACTTCTCGTGCAGATCCAGGTACCGGCCAGAGCTAGGTGAAAGTAGTGTTGATATCATTCATACGGAGATACAAGGTAGATCTGCTGGCGTCCGCAGATTCCTGGAGTCTTCTCCTTATTAGTTATTTATTGTTTTATTTCATTTAAAGCAAACATATGTTTTCTTTCAGCCAAATATTTGTGGTATTCTTTAGTAGTTCGTGAATTGTGACACCAGACCCTGGGTGGTTATATAGTTAGTGTTAGCTCGTGGTTCGTTTCATCTTATCGAATATTATTCCTGATTGAATTTATTATAAAGTATTAGATTTCCTTTTTATTTTAAATTGCTCTATTGTGTTTAAGTAAACTTTTAAAGGAAAATGTTAGTTAAGTTCTAACATTGGCTTGCCTAGCAAGTATGGTGGTAGGCGCCATCACGATTTCGAGGATTGGGAATTTGGGTCTTGACAGTTATGAAACATGTATGAGTATGCTAAATAGTAATTTGGATGATTAAGTCATCACAAATAATTTAAAAGGATAATTACTGATTTTTTATGTAATTTAATGCAAGAAAATTAATTTAAAAGCTCTAAAATTATGGAAAATTATAAAAAGTGCTTGTGTAAATCTTGTAAGTTAAACAATGATGCAAAATGATATTTTAAAAGTATTTATGCTTATTTAAAAAATATGAGGGCAAAATTTGGTATCAACAATCGTACAGTGTGGGAGTATTGTTACATGTTATTTTCTTCCTTGTTGAGCTATTTTTATCATGCCTAGTTTTCTTTATTGTGGTTCTTCCTTGTTAACTAGTTTTGTCTTTTCTTGTGATCGAAGGTTCTTGAGTTAATTTATTTACTGTATCTTGTATTATGGTAATGGTTGTTGTTGTACTTGTAGTGGTGATGCACGAGATTTCTGCCGTGCGGTTGTTGATGTGGGGATTGCATGAGTTTTCTGTCGTGTTGTGGTTACTATTGATATTGCACATGTGGCGCGACAAGGTGATAACATGATTATGCACGTGTGGCGAGATAAGGCGGGCACTTACTTTACTATTGCACACGTGGCGAGACAAGGTGGGTTGATTGATTTGTGATGACTTATGTTGGCCTGGGGGCATTCTTGTTTTTGATAACGTGTAGTGGTACACTTACCTGTGTGAGATTATTCTTGTGAAAGTTGTGAGAAAATATTTTTACGTGTTGTCCTTTCCTTTTCTTATGCTTATTAGCTGGTTTGAACTATGTTAGGACACTTGCACAAGCATACCCGTAGCTAAGCACTCTTATCAGATTAAGAGGATTCTTTGTTGTTGTTGAGTATACATACCTTGTTGTACTTGCCTTCAATATGAAAATGATTCTATTTGGCACGTGAGTCGTCCATGCAGTTATTAGCCAAGATGAGGGCACCAGATGCCAAAAGTTAGGGTTCATGTACTGGGACTCACGAGTTGTGATTTGTCCGAGGTTCGCTACCTCGTGGAGTTGACTAAAATCGATGTAAAAGCAGTTATAATTGCTGAGTTATTACTTGTCCTTGTTGTATATGTGATTTCGGATTTAGTTTGTGTTCCATTCACTCTTCTATATCATCTCATGGTATTCCGCCAATACTTGTTGTTTCCTTCCTTATTGAAATTATTGTATTGTTAGCCATATTGTGTAGCCTTTAAGTAGATATCATATTCTATCGTTCATATACTTATACTTGTTCAGTTTATTAGACCAGTTGGTGTCTTGATTGTTCCTCGTCACTACCCCACCGGGGTTAGTCTTGATACTTATTTGGCACCGATGTGGTGTGCTCATACTATACTTCTGCACATTTTTGTGCAGATTCCAAGTATTGTGTAGTCGGTTGATCGTTAGCTAGCAGTGTTGATTGTTGTTGTGGAGACTCAAGGTAAACCTGATACAGCATCCGCAGGCTTCGGAGTCACCGTCCTATTTTGTTTATACACAATCTTTAATTATTTTCGAACAGTTGTATTTAGAAGTTATAAAAAAACTCTGTAGAGCTTATGACTTTTACTACCGGATTTTGGGAAAGTGAATTTTGTATAGATGGTTCATTTAAGAAAGCATTAAATGTTATTATCATAATGGTTATTATTCAATAATGTTAGGCTTACTTATTCCTTAAGACTAGGTGTCATCACGATACCCAACAGAGGAAAAATTGGATCGTGACAGTTAACCCATGACCAGATGGTGTTATATACGCGTATATTATATGTATATGGGGTATGGAAAAAGTTTATAGCGTTACACACGCATCACAACCTGATCAACTGGTATACGTTGATGATTTCACCCACATAGGCCGAGAGGATATGACAGGATGCCTACAGAGGCTTGATGATGTTATGTATGCATATACTTATGCATGACATGACATTTATAGGCATATGCATGACATTATAAACGTTTCATGACTCACACAGCTATTCAGAGTTAAATGTGGGGTTTTTTACTCTATGTTTCTTTCATGTCTTTTATATACTGCTTTCATACCTTACATAATCAGTGATTTATTTGTACTGACGTCCCTTTTACCTGGGGACACTGCGTTTCATGCCCGCAGGTCTCGATAGAGAGGTTGAAAGTCCTCCCAGTAGGCTATCAGCTCAGCGGAAGGTGTTGGTGCACTCCACTAGCTCCGGAGTTGCCTATTTGGTCAGTGTACTTTGGACATATATTGATTGGTATGGCGGGGACCTGTCCCGACCTTTATGACATTTATGTAATCTTAGAGGCATGTAGACATATGTCATGTATATGGATACTTGTATGGCCTTGTCGGCCTGTGTTTTGAGTGTACAAATAATTATTTCGGCCTTATAGGCCCGTATGTCACATGTATACGTTTTTATATCATGTTAGGTCATCCTATGTCTAGTAGTATCACCTTTATGGTTTATTCTGTTTATCTCATGATGGCGCTTTTGACCTATTTAGTCATGATGGTGTGATAAGAAAAATACGTCACATTGATACTCGGTTGAGTAAGGCACCAGGTGCCCGTCGTGGCCCTCCTATTTGGGTTGTGACACTTGTACCTCCTCAAGTATAGATTTTTTACAGAGTTTAGAGTGCTCGTAAATGATTGTTGTTTCCTGTTAAAAAGAAAACATAATAAATTTTTTGGTTTGGGTTAAGAGGCAAGCAAATCTTGATGCTCGTAACTTGAGAAGAGAGCCTAGATATTACGCTAGTCCTTCTATTAAGAATGTGCTCCTATTTTTATTTTAAACATGTCAACTGCTAATTCAATCTAATAAAATCTTTTCATGAGTTCAAGAAGAAAAAACTAATTTAATAGCGAGTTGTATTTCATTGATAATTTTTTTAATCTAATTATAAAAAAGCAAGTCTCGATTGTTATTTTTACATAATAATGGTGTCTAAGCTAATTTGTGCACTTCTTTTACTATTCTACGATATCTTATACCTCCTAACATCACAATCATTGG
Organism: Nicotiana paniculata; assembly: GCA_005239505.1. NCBI lineage: Eukaryota > Viridiplantae > Streptophyta > Magnoliopsida > Solanales > Solanaceae > Nicotiana > Nicotiana paniculata. The sequence goes on from ML315664.1 coordinate 31,153, forward strand.
TTAACCACCAATAGGAAGTTGAAATAAATTTACGTAATATTTTGTATTTTATATTTTCTAAATTTATTTAACTTAAATAACTGTCCACCAAACAACATAAGCTAATAATAGTCAATAAATGTGTAATTATGTATATATATATATTATTAATAGTTAAGAAATAAATAATTAATAAGATTTATGTTGTGAATAGCTTAAGAGAGTGGATGTCAATGTTCCTTCTCCATAATCTCCATAACTCACAGTACTCTGATACTTATGGAGTTATGATTGTAACTCCATAACCTCCGACGTGATCTTCCTCCATAATCTCCCCCTCAAATGCTTAATGACATTTTCAATGACATATTTACAATAGTGATTCTTCACTTTTCATGCATATATAAATGTCTTGTAATAGATAGGCAAAGACACACAATTGAAGAAGAAAATCTCTTCCTTCTCTATATCTCTATTTCTTTTTCATGTTTTACTAAACTATTTTTATTTTATAATACGTTATCAGCACGAATTAGCTTCTACTCAAGTCCGATTCTGCACACACTAGCTACCACCACTCTGCTTTCTGGTATGTTGCTTTTAAAGTTATCATAGCATTGTTAATACATCTGGAGAATTTTCTTTTTCCCAATATTGATTGCTAATCTGCAGATATTCCAGTTAATTTAGATGTTACCGTTATTTTAATATTTTCAGTCAATCAATTTTATGCTTATGTAAGCTCCATTACATGAACTTTATTATTCTGGTAACCACATAAAAGTGATGTATCTGTATCATTTGTGGTACAAGTTTTAAAATAATTGTAGGTTTGTATTTTATTCAAATTTTAAAAATATATACAGATGTCGAATTTAGATTGTAATATCATTAAAAATTTGTTATTAAGATATTAAAAGAAAATATACAATACGTATATTAAATCATTTTGTAACAAGACTTTGCCATAATTACAACTGACTTTTACCTCTCTTTTTGTTTATTTTTCTCTTAATTCAATTAAAAATTTAATTAAAAATTTGCCACATAAATTTTCGGTTAATTTTATTGATTCAAAAAAATTTATTGAATTCTATTTATATAAATATGAATACCATATTACATGACTTGTTGTTGTTGTTGTTGTTGTTGTTATTGTTGTTGTTGTTGTTGTTGTTGTTGTTGTTGTTGTTATTATTATTATTATTATTATTATTATTATTATTATTAAGCCTTATCTGAAAACTTTCTTTAATTCAAACTTGAGAAAGAGAGATTTACAAGAGAGAGAGAGAGAGATTACAAGAGAGGGAATGAGAATGGCTGATGCCTCCTCTTAAAAAAAATAGTCCTATATATAGAAGAAGAAAAAAACATAAAGAATCTATGTATAGTAATATGGGTCCCCTATGTGGGTCCCTTACACA